>JBBPBX010025620.1:0-34244 GCA_038048925.1 Garcialebias charrua
GTGTCGGTCCGTCAGTTGACCTCAGGTCATGTGACCTGTGTCGGTCCGTCAGTTGACCTCATGTCGTGTGACCTATGTCGGTCCGTCAGTTGACTTCATGTCATGTGACCTGTGTCGGTCCGTCAGGTGACGGACAACAATAGGTCAAGCATGTTTTAGAACACAGCAATGGGCCACCTGCATGTGCCGGCACGCACCGTATATACATGTGCCAAGGACAAGGAGAGAGACAGTACTTGTAAGCAAAATAATTTATTTGACAGAACATCAAAGTTACAGGATAGTCAGCACAGCAGATTAAGACAATTTTATGCATAAAATTGTTCTGGAGCAGACAAAGCTTTCCGTTCAGTGGATGTCCCAAAATGTTCAACATTAAAGGACAACACCCACCATGACACTAACAATTCACCATATTGTACAATTACAGTAATTTATTATTAGGTCTATTTTCATTTTTGCATTTGGGCCAGGCGAGGGTTAAAAAAAACAAAAAAAAACCCACTCCCGAATGAATCCGGAAACCTGGCCGAATAGTCCCGAAGGGTCATGCCTTTTGTTACATGATCTCCACCCAGAAGGCAGAAGGTAGGAGTGAGTTTCCATGGAGGTTTATGAGAGAGAGTGGTAGTTAAAACGGCATATTTCCTGCATATTTCCTTGTGCATTTGTGTGTAGTATATGGACCAGCGCTCTGATTTTATTTATTATTTATTTTATAACACCGCTGCGGACCTTTTGCTGCTCTCAGTCATTCTGCCCCTGAGGAGCGAGCCGCGAGCCGCGCGCGTCTCTGGCTCCTCGTTCTGCTGGTCACCTTTGAAGTTCCTCGTGCCGGTGTAATTTGCTCCCTCGAGTGTATGCACTGTATTTGCTCTCGTCAGCCTTGATACGGGGTCGGGAAGCACGCGCGCGGGCAGAGCTCAGCTGCGAGGCTGGCTCTGGCTGCCTTTTTGATCACGGGGGGGAGAGAATAAAAAGTCGATGCGGAAATGAATGAATTTGTCGCGATCAAACGAATTAAACTAGTATGTCTAAGTGGATGCTCGCTCAGAATATGAGTGAGCGACAGCAGGATTAATCAACACAACACAGGCAGCTTTAGGGAATATTTAAAAATGCTTCCTTTTTCTTTTCCTCGCTCGCTCGCCTGTAACTCCAAGGCGTCACTTTGGTGACGTGAATGCCCAAGTGAATGCCCATATATGGAGAGGGGCAGATTTTCCCGGAGCTGCATGCTAAAATCTGCTATAAATCATGAAATAACACATTTAGTGTTATTTCTCCACAATATAAGTAAACGCTCCTGTATTATTTTTAAATAAACTAATAAATATTAATGGCGATGCAATTTGAAAACATGGTGGGTGTTGGGCTTTAAGATAACGTCAGGGTCTGTTATGTGTGAATTCAGGTCAGGGCCTCTCTTCTGACTAAGGGGGGAAGTGCAAGCAGAGTCTTACTTACCTGGTGGAAACATTGGAATGCAGTCTGTGCAGTCTGGTGTGGTGGGGATGTCTGAGTTGTGTGCACGCATATTTATAACAAAAGGCAGTTAATGGCCCACTAATGTGGACCCACTAATGGTCCACTAATGGTTGGTTTGGACTAAGGGTCTTTTGACCCTCTTTCAGGACTTCTGGGGGGAGGTTGAAAATCCTGGGACTTCTAGTGTTAAAATGAATTAATATTGTCAAGATAGCACACAGACATAACATAAAAATGTTAAAGACCTATATGTGGTCCCCTTTAAGTAAATTCCACATGCAGTCATGGGGAAAAAAATAAATAAAATTGTGCCAGATCTGATGTAACACTTTATGACACAGGCACAAGTTTAGCTGGCTCTTAGTCATTTACAGTACCGTATTTTCCCCCTGAAAGGTTGCACCGTTATATAGATCGCTTTGTCCAATTATTGGCAATAATTTGGAAAAATCCACGAACAGATCGCACCATTATTTAGGTTGCATCTATTATGCGTCACCGACGCGTCAGCGCCTCATTTGCCCTGCTGAAAATGGCGGCCACAGAAGCGAGCGAGCACGGAAGGACTTTACAAGATTAACATGGTAAAAACAATTATTTGTTTGCTGAAAATTATAGCAAAGATGTACCTTAGCTGAACTTTTCCTTAATAAATTCACGAAATGTTCAAATCAGCTTGATTAAAAAAAGTAGTTTTGCCATGTGCACGTGCGCGGGTGGGGGGGCTGTATTTCTTTAAAATTTAGCTAAATAAATGCTTAAAAAAAATTCTTAGCTGACATTATAGCACAAGGGTTCCTGAGCTTAACCGTTCCTTAATAAATTCACGAAATGTTCAAATAAGCTGGATTTAAATTGTTTCACTTTGACTTCTTCCAAACACTCTCGTGCGCTGCGAAAATAAATTGTAAATAAATCTAATTTTAGCTCAAATGTCTCATACAGGTCAAAGTTTGTAAATGACCACCAAACGTTCTGTAAGCTTCATATCTGTCCTGTAGATCATGAGTTATTTATCTAAATAGTATCTGTTTACGATAGCTAACCGCTATTAACAAACAACGATGCTAAAAGATAATTTTTTTAAATCTCTAAACATCTCCTGCAGCTAACAGTTTGTAAATGACCACCAAGTAATTACGTTCTGCAAGTTTCATAAAAATCTGTCCTGTAGTTCATGAGTAATTTAGATAAATTGTAACTGTTTTTGCTAACAAACACTGAGCTAACAGTAGTTCATACCTCCAGAGCAGGAGGCTGGTCAGCGACAGAGTCAGTCTGAGCAGAGGAGGCTTTCTTTCGGACACATGAGCTCGAAACGGTCGGTGGACTCTCTGGAAGTGTCAGAGCTCCAGAGCAGGAGGCCGGGATGCGACAGAGTCAGTCCGAGCAGAGGAGGCTTTTTTCGGACGGACACATGAGCTGGGAACTGTCGGTGTACCCTAGCGGACAAAAGTGGTACTGCACCATTTTTTGCCAAAATGAAAAATGGTTATATCTGAGCAAAAATTGGTCTAAAAATATGGGAAAAATCCATAAACAAGTCTCACCTCTCTATTGGTCACAGGGCATGCAAATTAGGCAAAAAACTGTGACCTATAGTCCAGAAAATACGGTATGTATTTCTTGTAATTGCCCACAATTTTATAGCTTTTAATGTAGTTTTTTTTTTGTTATTTGAAGGAAAAAGGATTAAAAAAAGTATTTTATAGTAGTTGCATATGTTCATTTAGGATCAGAAACTCCATGGCACATACATTGAATTTCAGCGCCATGGTCTGTGTCTGTAGATGTGCCTGCATGCATCGAGTTCTTGTTTTCTCTATGCATAGTTTTACATCTGCCTAAATATGTGTGTCTGTGCATGTGTAAGTTTCCCAACAGGCCCTTGAAAAAAAAAAAAAAAAAAAAACAGGCCTTCTGTCTGTCACACTGATGCAAGCTGACAGCAGGTCTTCTTCAATGCGTTCATTGGAGTTGAGCCAATAACCTGCTTTCTACCTCACTTAGTGCTGCTTCCCCTTTGCCCCTTCTCCCTTTATTTCCTTTGCATTCTTTCATATATACCTCTTTTTATTCCTCCTTGACTTAATTTTACATATTTTCATTTTTATTCTCCTTCCTGCTTTCTCACCGCCTCTTAACTTACATTTTTATTCATTCTTTTATTGAAGGACATTCTACATGCAGTAATGTTAAAGGTGTAAACAAGTGAAGAAGGAAAAATAAATTAATCAGTTAATGTCAACATATCTAAATTAACTGTGAGTGACTAATAGTTGAAAATAATTAAGTAAAAGTTGCCTTTGGAAAAAAATAAAAAAATCAGAAAAGGGTCCATAATTAGAAATACAAATAAAAACCATAACAGTTAACTGCCATACTCTATTATAAGGTTTATTGTTTTTTGATTGTATTTCGTTTAGGTGTCAAAAAGGTGCAGAGTATCAAATATTGGACTATATTGATCATATTAAAGAAAGTAGCCATGTCAAAAATGTCCGTAATTAATTAGGGCAGGAATGTTGATTTTTCAGACACTACTAACATTTTCATCTACTGAACATGTGAACGTTTGCCATGTAGAAACTGATCTTTCAAAATATTATCCATATTTTATTTACAGTATACAGTATACAATAAGTCCCCTGGATAGTTTATATGGTTAGTACAAAAACCCATCCACCCATTATATTTTAATTGCTTTCTTTTTGGGTTGCGAGGGTCACTGGTGCCCATATCCAGCCATTTCTGTGCAAGGGACGCCCTGGACAGTATACATGTACAAGTCCATGACAGGGCAGTACGAAAACAGTTATGCATATAATTGTGTTTCACAGCTTACTGAATGCCATTGAAAAAACAGAGTGGCAGAAAATAAACTTTACATAAAAATAAAATATTTTAGACTAATATAGACCATTAAAATGCATAGTTGTAGCAAACAAACAAAAAATGTTAAGTGCAAACCTTAAAAAATGTGTTTATACATTAATAAAAAATTAAATAAAATGAAGTAACAAGCAGTCTGCAGTTTCTGTAGTGCAGTCTGTAAGTTTTCTAAAAATATATTTTTAACATAATTTCTTCACTCTGTCACTATGTCCTGACAGACTGATGCTAGACAAATTAATCTCTTAAAAAAACTATAGTCTCCTTGCTTCTCCAGGTGGTAAATAAGCATTTCTAAAAAGCCACAGTGACCCACCGTTAACCAGCCAATAGTTTTTAACCAGCCAATAAAAACAGAGCTTCTCACACTCCTAATCCATCCACCCCCCTGTCCCAGCCCGCAGAGGCCGCGCAAGTTCTCGTTCAAAGGATTGCAAAGCGATGCAAAACTGTTTTGTATGTGACACAAATGTATTAAATTCCCCTTCTTCATCCCTGATCTGGACTTTTCTTTTGTTTTTTTGCCAAAAGTCAAGTGATCGCTTCCTCCTCCACTGATCCATGACTGAAATGAGGAAATGAATGAATTTGTCACGAGCAAATTAAACTCATGTCCAACGTGGCTGCACGCGGCTCTGCAGATTTCATGGTGTTCTGGTGTGCTGGACCAGCGCTCCCTGTTTTATTTTATTTTTTAGAACATTTTATTAACATATAAACACAGAGCTTTGCAGCGGCTGACAGGACATGCAGTGGAGGCGGAGAATTCGGAAGCAGAGCTGAATTTAACCGAGAGCATTCATTCATTCATTCAACCTTTATTTATACAGGCTAGCCTCGTTGAGCCACGGGGACTCATTTACAAGAGGGACCTGTCTCACTCACACCCAGGGTCAATTTAGAGTTACCAATCAGCCTAACATGCATGTTTTTGGACTGTGGGAGGAAACCGGAGCACCCAGAGAAAACCCACGCATGCACGGAGAGAACATGCAAACTCCACCCACAAAGGCCCCCGGACCGGGATTTGAAACGGGGACCTGCTCGCTGAGAGGCAGCAGCTCTACCAGTTGTGCCACTGTGCTGCCAAGAGGGAGAAAATTGTAGTAAGATTTAAGACGTGAACTAAGAAATTTGCTAAACTAAGAAAACACTAAGCACTAATAGTACAAAGCAATGTGCCAAACACCAGCAGCATGAGTCTGTGTGAGCAGATGAGGACGAGGGAGCAAGAGGGAGTAGAGCCATATATGGCTCTGAGGGAAAGGGACCAGAAACGTGTCTCTGTTCAAAATGTTCCCAAGTTCCAGCGTGTTCCAGAAATTACATATAGCACCTGTAATGTAAAGTGGAAGCAAAACATTTGTTTGGCAGGTTTGATTCAAAGACTGCTTTGAATGCACAGACTGGCAGATCTTCAGGAGGCTGCTGGTCTCGAGCGAGTCTTAGGGTGCTAGATTTGGAGGATGACTTGGATGGTGCTAGACTAGACACATGCTCAGTCCTGTGTTACATTAGAAAGTGTGCTGATGAGGTCACCACCTTCAGGAAAGTAAAAAGCTATGTGAACCAATAGCCCTTTTTGAAAGCAGAGGTTTGTACACTGCTGGAAGCCAGGAACACTACCTTCAGGTCTGGCAATTCACAGTAGATGAGGAGGACACGTTTAGAGCTGGATGCTGGTATTAAAAGGGCCAAAGCAGTATATACACAGAAGATTCAGGGACACTTCTTCTCATCACAAGACACACAGAATGTGGAAGGTCATCAAGTGGATAACATATTATGAAGGTAGAGGTGCACAATGCCCTAGGGATCCATCATAGCCTGCTGCTCTCAACAGATTCTATGCATGCTTTGAGAACCCAAACAGACCACCCATCACCAGACTCGCCTTATCACCAGAAGAAGAGTTCCTCAGCATGACCTCAGCAGAGATAAGGGGTACACTTTCAGGAGGATTAATCCTCACAAGGCAACTGGCCCAGACAACATCCCAGAGGAGGTGCTGAAATCCTCACAAGGCAACTGGCCCAGACAACATCCCAGAGGAGGTGCTGAAAGAATGTGCTGATCAGCTTTGCGAGGTGCTGGCCGACATATTAAATTCCTCGCTCACACTAGCCGTGTTTCCATCAAGGTTTCTTGATGCACATTTTGAAGTATCGCATCAGAAAAGCTGAATGGAAACGGCACGATTCGAATTAACTTCCTCTAATTCTCAAAAAAGTTGATACGCTCACTTTAGGTGGTTTTTGGGTTCTTTGAATCAGAGCCGATGCGCAAAACAAGAGATGGAAACAGATTTGCCGACTCAGTTCTGATGTAGCAAACATTTACGTCACGTGACTTCGTCTCCGGACAACATGTAACATCGCTGAAACTAGTTGGCATGAAAGAATAAATACAACTTGCCCGATAGCAACACATACCTGAAATATTCTCTCCATTTTGCCGAGATGTGTGGTCGGGTCCTGTATTCAACCGCTACTTCCTGTTTACTGTAGACATGCGTAACGCTGACGTCTGACGTCATGCCGCTTTCAAAGTCAAAGTCAACTTTATTGTCAGAATTGCAATATGTACAGGACATACACAGGATTGAAATTGCGTTTCTCTCAGTCCCTCGGTGCAACAGTAACCATTTAAACACTAAAACACTGAAACATTTAATAAACATAAGCATAAAATAGTAAAAGTGTAACACTGTCCTGAGTTTTTGCATAGTAGTATAAAAGTATGAAAATTTACACCAACACTAAAACACTAAACATTTAATGAACATAAGCATAAAATGAAATAATAAAAGTGTAATACTGTCCTGAGTTTTTGCATAGTAGTATAAAAAGTATAAAAAGTATATCTATAAAATAAACTGAAGGTTCTAGCATTGACATTTGCAAAGAGTGGCAAAGCAGCATATGAGTTAATGTACACAGTATATGTATGAGGTAGTTGATGTTGGTATAGAGGCAAAGTGGCATATGCAGTAAGGCACATAAGGCACATTGGGCATCCTTAAATAAGGCTAGTCAGAGAATACTGTATATGTATCAGCAGTAGTGTAGATATAAAAGTAGTGTAAATGTAAACAGTAGTAATAAATGTAAACAGTAGTAATAAATGTAAACAGTATTAATAAATGTAAACAGTGAATGTAAACAGTAGTATGACTATAGGCAGTAATGTAATACAAACATTAGTGCAAATATGAGAAGTAGTGCAAACTGAATGAGCACATGACCGAGAGTTTAGTGAATAACCCGTTTGATGACACAGAGTCCAGTGTTAAAATCTTTGTGTTGTGTGGTAATGTGTGAGAAAGTTTTTTGTGTTAAGGCAGTTCAAATGGGAGGGGAGGCAGAGCAGGCAGAGTGTTTAGCATCCTGACTACCTGATGAACAGAGCTGTCTCTCAGTCTGCTGGTTCGAGCCTGGAGACTTCTCAGTCTCCTCCCTGATGGCAGCAGTCTGAAGCAGCTGTGTAGTGGGTGTGTGGGATCACCTGCCATGCAGAGGGCTTTCCGAGTGAGGCGGTTGCTGTGTAAGTCCTGCAGTGAGGGGAAGGAGGTGCCGACGATCTTCTCAGCTGCTCTCACGATGCGCTGGAGGCTCTTGCGGCAGGATGCAGTACATGCACCAAACCACACAGTGATGCAGCTGGTCAGGACACTTTCTATGGCACCTCTGTAGAAGGTGCACATGATGGGGGTTGAAGCTCCAGCCCTTTTCAGCTTGCGGAGAAAGTAGAGACGCTGGTGAGCCTTCTTGGCCAGTGATGCAGTGTTCCTGCTCCAGGACAGGTCCTCTGAGACGTGCACTCCCAGGAACTTGGTGCTGTCTACTCTCTCCACTGCGGTGCTGTTGATGGTCAGAGGGGCATGTTGGGCATCCCTCTTCCTGAAGTCCACAACAATCTCCTTTGTCTTCTCCACGTTGAGAGTGAGATTGTTGTGTCCGCACCACAAGGCCAGGCGGCTCACCTCGTTCCTGTAGTCCGTCTCATCGTTGTTGCTGATGAGACCTACCACTGTTGTGTCGTCCGCAAACTTGATGAAGTGGTTGGAGCTGTATGATGGTGTGCAGTCGTGTGTTAGCAGGGTGAATAGAAGGGGGCTCAGCACACATCCTTGTGGGGCCCCTGTGTTCAATGTGATGGTGCTAGATGTGTTACTCCCGACCCGTACTGTCTGTGGTCTCCCGGTCAGGAAGTCTAGCAGCCAGTTACACATTGAGGTGTTCAGCCCCAGACTGTCCAGTTTAAGGATGAGCTGTTGGGGGATGATGGTGTTGAATGCCGAGCTGAAGTCGATGAACAGCATTCTAACATAAGAGTCCTTCGTGTCCAGATGTGTGAGAGCTGTGTGGAGGGCAGAGGAGATGGCATCGTCGGTTGAGCGATTAGGTCGGTATGCAAATTGGAAGGGATCCAGGGAGGCAGGGAGGACAGATGTGATGCTTTTCATGACTAGCCGTTCAAAGCACTTCATCAGGATGGGGGTGAGTGCTACTGGGCGATAGTCATTGAGGCATGCGGGCATTGCCTTCTTTGGGACAGGGATGATGGTGGTGGCTTTGAAACAGGTGGGGACGATGGCCTGGCTCAGTGAGATGTTAAAGATGTCCGTGAAGACCGCTGCGAGTTCCCTTGCACAGTCCTTCAGCACACGACCAGGTATGTTGTCAGGACCAGAGGCCTTCCGGGCGTTAATCTTGATGAATGATTGCCTTACGCTGTCTGAGGACAGCGCCAGCACCTGGCCATCAGGAGAGAGGGGGAGTTTATGTGCAGGTGTGCTGTTACTTGCCTCAATCCGAGCAAAGAACTCATTCAGTTCATTCAGCGTAGAGGTTGTGCTGTCACAGGTCAGGGGGGATGGTTTGTAGTTTGTGATGGTCTGTATTCCCTGCCACAGACTGCGTGAATCCCTGCTGTCCTTGAAACGGTGAGCTCTTTTCCTGGAATACTGCTTCTTGGCCTTTCTGATGCCCGGGCCAGGTTCTTCCTGGCTACCCTCAGGCCCACCTGATCTCCCGCTTTGAAGGCAGCATTCCTGGATTTCAGGAGTCTGTAAACCTCTGCTGTCAGCCATGGCTTCTGATTAGCCCGAACAGTGATGGTCTTGAGGTTGGTTACATCATCAATGCACTTGGCGATGTATGAACATACAGTGTCTGAGTACTCCTGGAGACATGTGTTGTTGTTTGTGGTAGCAGCTTCTTTGAACATACCCCAATCTGTGGTGTCAAAACAGTCCTGGAGTGCCTCTGAAGACCCCTCTGGCCACACTCGTATCTGCTTGCGGACTGGTTTTGTGACTTTCACCAGTGGCCTGTATGCTGGCTTTAGCATAACACAGATATGGTCAGAAGCACCAATGTGGGGGAGGGGGAGGGCTCTGTAGGCATTTTTCATGGTGGTGTAAACTTGGTCCAGTGTGTTGTTTCCTCTTGTTGCAAAGTTTATGTTTCTGTATGTTTTTGGAAATACACTCTTTAAATCTACTTGGTTGAAATCACCAGCCGTGATGAGAAAAGCATCAGGGTGTGCTGTTTGCTGCTCACTGATATGCAGATATAGTTCATTCAGTGGCTCACATCTAACTTTGCTGTTGGAGCTTGGAGGAATATATACAGCAACAATCATAACGGCTGTAAATTCCCTCGGTAAATAGAACGGTCAGCATTTAATAGTCATAAACTCCACTAAAGGTGAGCAGTGTTTGTGGACCACAGCAGCATCCAGACACAATGCATTGTTGATGTAAACACACAGCCCCCCTCCGCGTGTCTTACCTCCCTCATGGGTTCGGTCCGCTCTGTAGCATGTTAGCCTCTCGAGCTGGACAGCAAGGTCCAGAACATTGTTGTTAAGCCACGTTTCCGTGAATACAAACAAACAACAGTCTCTCACAGTCTTTTGTGTCGTTTGTAGCAGGCAAATATAATCCAATTTGTTGTCCAAGGAGCGTGCGTTAGCCAAAACCATGGATGGAATAGCCGGCTTGTGTGGGCTAGCTGCTAGCCTAGCTCTGATACCTCCGCGCTTACCCCGCTTCTGTTTCCTGTCACGCCGCTTGTGGCGCTTCCACTGCGGGCGCGATGAAGGGAGGCTCGGGGCTGGCTTCCAGAACAGGCCGTAGGCACGTAGCTTCTCCTCGAGCTCGCTGTTTATTTCCAAATGAGTGGTTTTTCCGACATCAGGCATGAACTCACCGCTATACTTGCGTTCTTGAACACGTAGACATGACGAAGACGGGCCGGCACAGGACAAGACAGACGAAAGCACCGTGTTGTTGGGAGAGAGAGAAGCCGCGTCATTTGCACTCAGCGTTTCCATGCAGCGTTTGCACGTAGCGTTTGCACGCGGCGTTTGCACGTGGCGTTTGCACGCGCCGCAATCTTGGAAGTCCGCCATCACTTGGACTTTGCGTGGCTTGGTGGATGCGCTTCAAGCCAGTTGATGGAAACACTTCTGATTCACATTCATTTTTATTTACATTTTTGCAAAATTTAAAAAATTCACTCAAAATTCAAATTAAAAATAGATGGAAACACGGTTATTGGCAACAGTTCCCACCTGCATCATGACTGCCACCATCATCCCAGTTCCAAAGTGCTCTACAGTGACTGGTTTGAATGACTATCGGCCGGTAGCCCTCACACCGATAGTTGATAAATGCTATAAAATATGGTTATGATCTACATCAAAGCTAACATCAACATCAGCAAGGACCCTCATCAGTATGCATACCGCAAGAATCAATCTACAGAAGACGCCATCTCCTCTGTGGTCCACAATGCTCTCACCCAACTGAAGCGTAAGGACCCATACGTCATATGCTCTTTGTGGACTTCACACCTGCCTCAACACCATGATTCCCCAGATCCTGATGGACAAATTACTCACACTTGGACTAAGTTCTGCTCTATGGAACTGGGTTCTAGACTTCTTAAAGGGGTCCAATTATTGGTCCTATGAATTTTTATGGTATGTCTGTGGGCTATCCAGACCATGTTCATTCAATTTAATGCACAAAATAATTCTTAGATAATAAAATATCCCCTTTCTAGTTCTACCTTTTCTGACTTCCGTTCAGAACGAGCTGTTTATGATAATGAGCTCTGAAGGCCACGCCCTTCAAAAATCTATTTACATTAACTCCGCCCTCCAAAAGGGACCCTGAGGCAGAAGACGTGAAAAAATAATAGCAGTACTGTGAAAAAAATAAATTCAAAATTTTACATTACATTACATAAGAAATATATTTTTTCTCAGCAAAGAAATAATTGTTTTTACCGTGTTTTCTTGTAAAGTCCTTCGTGTGGGCTCGCTTCTGTGGCCGGCCGCCATTTTGGGCAGGGCAAATGAGGCGCTGACGCGTCGCGTAGGCCGCTGAGAAACATCCATAAGTTCACCCTCCATGTTAAAAACTCTTTGTCTGACTCTTCGAAAACAAGCAATAATGCTGCAGATTAATGCACTGGCTGCTAACTGCTATATAGAGAGCACTCTCTCTAGCCCCTTAGGGCGGGGACCGCTTTTTTTCACGGACCACATCCGGCGCTGACCGGATGTGGTCCGTGAGCAGTCATCTGGTTGCTGCTGTTTATAATGATGTTTTTCCACTACATTAGAGCTTAGTGTATTACTAGTTGATGTTTTTCTTAGTTAATTCTAGATGCTATTACTGTTTTTCTCTTGCATTTGTTGTTGGATGTAACTGGGACCCCGTGTACATAATCTCTTTTTCATCACATGTACCACATGCGGTGCAAATGACAATAAAGACTCTCTGACTCTCTGACTCTGACTTTAAGAGCCGTAAATAAGTTGTTTCGTTTTTACTGATAGATAGTTATTAGCGGTACTGCATTTTAACAACAACGAAACATCAAACTCTAAATTCTCATCTCATTGTGCTGAGATGAACTCAGGAAAAACAACTGTGACGTCTTTTATACTGAAGTGGGTTGAGCCGCACCAGGGGTTGCTAGGTGAGGAGCTGGACTCAGGTTGGGGTGGGTTGTCCTATGGCTTGTGACATCATAAGTGCCAGGATTTGAAATTGAGACATTAATATCCCTGAAAAATAAATATACTTAGAGTAAATATACCACTGGGTGCATTTTTTTGGTCCTATGACTGTTTCTTTAAGAAGTACATACCCAAAGTAGAGTTAAAAAAAAGAAACATTTAAAAGTGAATTTTGAATATTTGGTCCCCTTTAACAAACAGACCACAGTCTGTGAGGATCAACAACTTCTCCTCCTCCACCTTAACCCTCAGCACTGCTCCCCCCGGGACTGTGTTTTGAGTCCCCTCTTGTTCACTCTGCTCACATACGACTGCGCACCAACCCTCCCAGGTTGTCATATTGTAAAGTTTGCAGATGATACAGTGGTGGGATGCATCAAAAACACTGACTCCAGCTACAGGCAGGAGGTGGAACACCTGGAGAACTGGTGCAAAGAGAATAACCTTCACGTCAACATGAAGCAGACAGAGATGATTGTGGACTTCAGATGGAATAACCCCCCCCCCCGCGCGCGCGCGTGCGCGCGAATATAAGAGGATCTGCAGTGGAAGTCGTCTCCAGCTACAAGTGCTTGGGTGCGCTCCTGAATGACAACCTCAGCTGGGGCAACAACACCACCAGCCTGATCAAGAAAGCTCATCAGAGACTCTACTTCCGCAGGCGGCTGAGACGAGCTGGACTGGGAAGCTCAGTCTTCACCTCCTTCTACAGGTGTGCAGTGGAGAGCATCCTGTGCTCCAGCATGAACATGTGGCATGGAGGCTACACAGCTGCAGAAAGAAAGGCTCTACAGAGAGTGGTGAAGGCTGCACAGAAGATGTTGGAGTCAGCCTCCCCACCATCACAGACATCTACACCTCCAGATGCAGGAAGAGAGCCACCTGCTTCATGAAGGACCTCACTCACTCTGCACACACACATTTTTGCCCCACTCCCCTCAGGAAGGAGGTTGAGGAGCATTAAGTGCAGAACCACTAGGCTGAAGAACAGCTTTTAACCTGATCCTTAGACTCACGAATACCTAATCAGGATAATCACTTTGAAAATTACTGTGAAAAACAACCACTGTAATGCCACTTAATTGTTGATGTGTACTGTTGACTATCAATGATGCTGATCTCATGCTGCTGATTTATTTCATATTGCTGTGTTCATTCGTCCTCATCTGCTCACACAGACTCATGCTGCTGGTGTTTGGCACATTGCTTTGTACCATTGGTGCTTAGTGTTTTCTTAGTTTAGCAAATTTCTTAGTTTATATCTTAAATCTTACTACAATTTTTTTCTTTACAATTTGTATTTTTTAGTTGGATGTAACTGGGACCCTGTGTACATAGTTTCGTTCCATCTCATGTACCACATTTGATGGGAATGACAATAAAGACACCTTGACCTTGATAAATGTCAGTTAGGAGAGAACACTTTCTTTCATTTTAAGTTACATACTTTTTTCATAACTCACTCACATATTAATAAAAATAATACTATGTTCATTGTTTCTCAACATATTTTATCAGGTGCTATTGCTCTAATCCCATCCCTTCCCCCCAACATATATTTTTTCCCCACTTTGACAAAAAGAGGATTTTGATATTTTATTTTACATCTTTATTATTCTAATTGATGTGATGCCATGGACACCACTGTGTTTTGATGGACTTTATTGATGCAAAATATCTTTGGTCTAAAATATTAATGTTGGTTCTCGGTGATTATTGTTCTTGAAGAAATGCTACTTCTGTTTGTTTACCGGGTGGAAAACTAAATAAACACCAGTCAAGCCTGCAGCAGACTAAAAGACACTGTTTGCAGTAAATGTGACATTTCAAGGAGAATGCAAGAAATAATCATTCAGTTTGCACCACTGAAATGCCTGTTGATTACATGCTTGGCATACAATCAGCCGGCGTCTTCCACAGACTAAATTTGCAGATGTCATCAAAACCCCCTTTTTTTAAAGTGGTTAGTCAGTGAAATTTGGACTCCTGGATAAAAAAACTAAAACTTGTAGTCAAAACCTATAGACACATTTTAAATCAGAATTTTAATGATTTTTGATTGTGGGAGGAAGATGGAGCATTAATTGTAAACAAAGTGTTGACGCATGAATGAATGTATAGAGGAGTATAATTTGCATTCATTCACAGTAGAGCAGGGAAAACTGGAGGTTATGCACCATAACCAATGTTCCCTGAAGGAAGGGAACAAGGTGCAACATATGATATGGGAATTGCGCCCCAGCACGGTTCACCTGAAGCATTACAACCACGCCTTTTAAGGCAAGTGAGCATCTGCATCACCAGGGGGCCCCGCCCCCATGGTATAAAAGACGGTGATGCCTCACATTCGGTCTCAGCACGCACTTCACCAAGCTTGGGCATTGGACGGGCAAACATGTGTTGCACCTTGTTCCCTTCCTTCAGGGGACATTAATTATGGTGCATAACCTCCAGTTCCCTATCAGTCAGTCCACTGCGGTGCAACATATGATATGGAAACATACAATCACGCCCTGGAAATGCATGCTTTTGCTACCTTTAGCCTCAATTAGTCAGGCGTTAACACGTTTAATTCTCCTTTGTGGAGAGCACAGCCTGTGTGACGTCACGAGTTGTAACGTCCAGGCTGTAGTGTTTAATAAACGTGTTTGGACATGCCCAATTACCAGCTGTGCAGATGTCTGCTATTGAAACACCTCTAAATAGGGACAAGGAAGTGGCTAGGCCTCGAGTTGAGTGAGCATGTACCCAACTGGGTACTTACTGATCTTTGCTGCTGTATGCTCTAGAAATGGCCTCTGTCACCCAGTGGGAGAGGCACTGTTTTTACAGAGCTCTGCCTGCAACAGGCTTAGCAAAGCATATGAACAGCTGGTTTGTTTTGCGTCAACTGCTGGTCCTCTCTATAAAAGTGCTCAGGGCCCGCACCGGGCAGAGCGCCTTTAAATGCCTCTGTTCTGCATTCAGAACAGGAGGAGGAGAAAAAGCAGACAGTTCAAAGCCCACACTTTTGTAGCTTAAAGTTGGGACTTTTGGCACATATGCGGGGTTTGGACGCGGGATGACCTTTGACCCATCCTGAGCAAACTGAGTGCATAGGTGATGTACTGACAATGAGTTTAGGTCAGAGCTAAGAGCAAGGTGGTCTTGTAAGACAGCAGGTCAATCTTAATACTCTGTAGTGGCTCGAATGATGGTTCAAAGAGGGCGTCCAGCACGAGTGACAGGTCCCACTGTGGGGCTAACACTCTGCTCGGATGCCTTTTTCTCAGCACGCCCTTCATGAATTGGCTCATGAGAGGGTGGGCACCGGGTGATTTACCTCCCCATCCCTCATGGCACGCTGAAACAGCGGATGAAAATACCTTAATATTGGAAAAGGAGCGGCCCTTCTCCAGCAGGTATAGCAGAAAAGTGAGAAGCTGTGCTATATTACAGGAATATGGGGTAATATTCCTTTCTAGGCTCCAGATCTCAAAAACATGCCATTTATGTGCATAAAGTGTTTGTGTTGACTCTGCACAAGCACACTGTAATGTGTTTATATCATTACTGGGCAGGCCAGAGGCTAATAGCCAGATCCTTTCAGGGGCCAGGCCCACAGTGCCAAGAGGCCTGGGCAAGGGTGCCACACTTGCCCATGGGCCTGCGTCAGGAGGTCTCTGTGTTCAGGCAACTGCCATGGTGTTCCTGCTAAAAGTGAAATCACTTCTGCAAACAGGCCTTCTTTGGCTACCTTGGGGCCACCGCGCGCAAAATCCGGATACTTATCTTTAGCAGGCCCTTCACAAATAACAGCCACATTCATTTTGGATCTGCCGAAGATAAGTATCCAGATTTTGGGATTTTTTAAGGATCATTGCGGTCCATTTCCGGGAATATCCGAACACAGATCCTTCCGTATATCTATGGTTTTAGTGCATGGGCCCCCTACGCACACATTCCAGTGTCGCCTGAATTAAAGCGACAGGTAAACATGCATAATACAGCTTTGTTGCAGGCAAATCATGCGCATCAAGCCCCAGAGGTGCGCATATGTCCAGTATTGAGTGGAACATAGCAAGGTGGGCGTTGTCCTTGGATGCGAAGATATCTATGTCTGCTTTCCCGTATCGTGCCCATATCTGGTTCACGATACGTGGATGAAGACGCCACTCTGAGAGGAGGGGCGCTCCTCTTGAGAGAGTGTCTACCCCTTAGTTCAGCTCCCCTGGCAGGTGTGTTTCTCTGAGTAACAACACTTGTGAGCTGCAACATTTCAAAAGTTTCTGGGTCAGCAGCAGCAGGGTGGGATCTAGTCCCCCCTTCCCTGTTGACATACGTGATCGCACATTTGTCTGATCTTATCAAAACATGTTAACGTGTGATCAGACCCTTCCTGTAGAAGTGTTTGAGTGACAGGAACACAACCATCAGCTCCAGCTGATATGGAGCTGAGCCTCCCGCTGGGACCATACACCTCTTACGTGTTGGTTTTTGCAAAGACCCCCATCCAGACTTTGAGTCGTCTGTCGTCACTAGGGTCCGAGATAACACTCTACCCAGTGAGACACCCCTGCTGAGTGCAACAGCGCTTCTCCGTGGCTGCAGGACTTTCAGACAGTCCGAGTTGACTCTGATCCCCCAAGAAGAGCTGGAGGTCTGATATTCACTTTTCTGACAGACTCGCTCCGTACAGAACAGAGTTCAGCTTCAATCCTAGGAAAACAATGTCCTGGGATGGGGACAGCTGGCTTTTCATTTCATTTCATTTAATTTATTTTATTCATTTCATAAAAACAAATACATAACAAACTCATGTATCTTATTTAAAAAAAAGAAAATATAAAATGAAAGGTGGCAGTAAGAAGAAAATATCTTATTAAATCTGCCCCTTTTCAAAATAATCAATTCAAACAATCATCATCCATCCATCCATCCATCCATCTTCTTCCGCTTATCCGGGGTCGGGTCGCGGGGGTAGCAGCCTAAGTAGGGAGGCCCAGACTTCCCTCTCCCCAGCCACTTGGAGCAGTTCCTCCGGGGGAATCCCAAGGCGTTCCCAGGCCAGCCGAGAAACATAGTCCCTCCAGCGCGTCCTGGGTCTTCCTCTGGGTCTCCTCCCGGTGGGACGTGCCCGGAACACCTCACCAGGGAGGCGTCCAGGAGGCATCCTAACCAGATGCCCGAGCCACCTCAACTGGCTCCTCTCGATGTGGAGAAGCAGCGGCTCTACTCCGAGTCCCTCCCGGATGACTGAGCTTCTCACCCTATCTCTAAGGGAGAGTCCAGCCACCCTGCGGAGAAAACTCATTTCAGCCGCTTGTATCCGAGATCTTGTTCTTTCGGTCATAACCCAAAGCTCATGACCATAGATGAGGGTGGGAACGTAGATCGATCGGTAAATTGAGAGCTTTGCCTTTTGACTCAGCTCTCTCTTCACCACGACAGACCGGTACAGCGCCCGCTTCACTGCGGACGCTGCACCTATCCGCCTATCGATCTCACGCTCCAGTTTTCCCTCATTCGTGAACAAGATCCCGAGATACTTAAACTCCTCCACTTGGGGCAGGACCTCCTCCCCGACCCGGAGAGGGCATGCTACCCTTTTCCGGCTCAAGACCATGGCCAATCCATCCAAACAATCATCATATATAAGTAATTTAAAAAAAGGAATAACTCATCTCAATTTTCAAATTTTGAAATACAGTACAGTATTACACATTGAACTACTTCATATGTATTTCTTCAACAAATCACTCTTTATCATTTTCTTAAACACAAACATTGACATTGCTTTTTTTCACATCACATTCCAAGTCATTCCACAATCCAACTCCCTGGACTGAGGTAGACCATCCCTTCAAGCTAGTTCTATATTGTGTCTTTACAAATACATCAGTTCCCTTTATGTTGTAACAGCTTGATCTTGTAACAAAATGTGTCTGAATATTTGAGGGTAGTGCATTGTTATGAGCTTTGTACATCATCATTAAAATGTGGTAATCTACTAAATCATGGAACTTCAGCAATTTCAACTGAAAAAATAATATACTAGATGGATGACAGTAATGTTTTCTTGCAATAATCCGAATGGCTATTTTCTGTAAAATAAAAATAGGTTTTTTAATAGTTTTACATGCTTTTCCCCAAACATCAATGCAATAAATTAAATGTGGAACAATGATAGTGTTATACAATAAATACAACGCTTTGTCATTCAATAGGTTCCTAACCTTATATGTACAGTACAGCAATAGATTTAGATATTTTCATTTTCACCAAATCTATATGTTTTTTACAAGTCATTTTGTCATCAATGACAACACCCAAGAACTTGACCTCACTCACTCTACAGATCTCACCAACCTCAATTGTAAATTGGACATCTGCTATTTTATTTTTATTACCAAATATCATATAATGGGTTTTTCTAGATTTAATGACAATTTGTTTTGTTTAAACCAAGTCTGTATTTTGACAAATTTCCTCTTCATCAATACCAACATCTGATTCATATCCTCACCCAAACAAAACAAAGTTGTATCATCCGCAAAGAGGATACATCTGATGAGTCCCGGCATATTAACTAAATCATTAACATATAAAATAATCAACTTAGTTCCAAGTACAGAGCCTTGGGAACTCCGCAGGTAATATTACAAAAAGCAGATCTTACATCATCAATCTGTACAAACTGCTTCCTATCTTTCAAATAATTATGTACCCACTGCAGCGCTGGCCCTCTAATGCCATACACATTCAATTTCTCAAGGAGAATGATATGATCTATTGTGTTGACAGCCTTTTTTAAATCAACAAATATACTTATACAATATTGTTTTTTATCAACAGCTGTAGTTGTTTCTTCCATAAACTCCATAAGAGCCATAGATGTGGAATTTTTTTCTCTGCGTTTATCACAAAACCCATGGATTATAGGTGTGACTTCACACAATCTGTGTGTAATCTTCATTGGTGGGCCACCGACCGCTAGGTAGCGCTGTTGCGCTAATCCGCTTGTAGCGTAGCTAAATAATCTGTTAGCTTTACAGCGGATTGACTAAGTTTTATAATTCATAAGCGGATTTATGCTATTTTTATTTAAAATGCAGTACCGCTAATAACTAATTATCTATCAGTAAAAACGAAATAACGTATTTACGAGCAGCGCCGGATGTGGTCCGTCACAAAAAAGCGTCCCCCTCAGTCTCTTGGTGTGTGCTCTCTCTATAGCAGTTAGCAGCCAGTGTGTTACTCTGCAGCCTTATTGCTTGTTTTCGAAGAGTCAGACGAAGACTTTTTAACATGGAGGGTGAACTTATGGATGTTTCTCAGGGCCTACGCGACGCGTCTGGATTTAAAAATAGAATTTCGCCACATTAGCACTCTTCAAAATGGCGTCCGCGACAGCCAAAGAAGCCAGGATTTTACAACAAAACACGGTAAAACAATTATTTCTTTGCTGAGAAAAAATATATTTCATAGCTGACGTTATAGCACAAGTTTTTCTGAGCTTGAGAGTTTCACGAAATGGTCAAATCTGCTGGATTTAAAAAAGTAGTTCACCATTAGGACTCTTCAAAATGGCGTCCGCAAGGCAGCAAACTTACATACTCAGGGAATCACAAGGAACTCAGGAGACAGAGGCAACAGGAGGAGACAATGCCAGGACAATGATAAACACAGAGATACAGACTTATTTTTGATTTGATGTTCATTCATTCATTTTAAAAGAACAATACAAAACAGTTTCATCAGATACAAGGATGAATAGACTTTTAGCTGAATGGATGGATGGATAGACAGTTAGCTGGATGGATGATCTTTAACAAGTTCTAAAATCATTAAAATTTAACCTCAGCTTGTGCCTCTGACCCAACAGAACCTCCTTCACACTACTTTGACTAAGGCTGCGCTTTTTTGCGCAAGTGAACTTGGCTTCTGAATCCCCCGGTCCCTTTCAGTGGGCTATATAATGTCGATTCAAATGCTAATGACCCTACTAAAGACCCATTAATTGTACACCTACCCCCCCACCCCCTACCCCTCAGTCCAAAATCCTTGGATCCAGTGCAGGCCTTGTATAACACATAAACATTTATCGCTGCCAGGTCAAGCATGTTGTAGAACACGGCAATGGGCCGCACCGTATATAAATGTGCAATCTGGTCCATTATACCGGTATGTCAGTTGACCTCAGGTCATGTTACCTGTGTCGGTCCGGCAGTTTACCTCAGGTCATGTGACCTGTGTCGGTCCGTTTGTTGACTTCATGTCGTGTGACCTGTGTCGTTTTGTCAGTTGACCTCAGGTCATGTGACCTGTGTTGGTCCGTCACTTGACCTCAGGTCATGTGACCTATGTCGGTCCGTCAGTTGACCTCAGGTCATGTGACCTATGTCGGTCCATCAGTTGACCTCAGGTCATGTGACCTGTGTCGGTCCGTCAGTTGACTTCATGTCGTGTGAACTGTGTCGTTTTGTCAGTTGACCTCAGGTCATGTGACCTGTGTCAGTCCGTCAGTTGACCTCAGGTCATGTGACCTGTGTCGGTCCGTCAGTTGACCTCAGGTCATGTGACCTGTGTCGGTCCGTCAGTTGACCTCAGGTCATGTGACCTGTGTCGGTCCGTCAGTTGACCTCAGGTCATGTGACCTATGTCGGTCCATCAGTTGACCTCAGGTCATGTGACCTGTGTCGGTCCGTCAGTTGACCTCATGTCGTGTGACCTATGTCGGTCCGTCAGTTGACCTCAGGTCATGTGACCTGTGTCGGTCCGTCAGTTGACCTCAGGTCATGTGACCTATGTCGGTCCGTCAGTTGACCTCATGTCGTGTGACCTATGTCGGTCCGTCAGTTGACCTCAGGTCATGTGACCTGTGTCGGTCCGTCAGTTGACTTCATGTCGTGTGAACTGTGTCGTTTTGTCAGTTGACCTCAGGTCATGTGACCTGTGTCAGTCCGTCAGTTGACCTCAGGTCATGTGACCTGTGTCGGTCCGTCAGTTGACCTCAGGTCATGTGACCTGTGTCGGTCCGTCAGTTGACCTCAGGTCATGTGACCTGTGTTGGTCCGTCAGTTGACCTCAGGTCATGTGACCTATGTCGGTCCATCAGTTGACCTCAGGTCATGTGACCTGTGTCGGTCCATCAGTTGACCTCAGGTCATGTGACCTGTGTTGGTCCGTCAGTTGACTTCATGTCGTGTGACCTGTGCCGGTCCATCAGTTGACTTCATGTAGTCCAAAATCAGCAGATATGGCAGAGGGAATTAGGTTCAAGATACATAAACATGAATTTGCAGCATTTTATTGAAAATAATATTTACAAATCATCATACAAACGCAATATATACATTTTGTTTTTATAACAAAATCTAAATGTTGGTGTGTAGTTGTTGCTGCTTCACATCTAACACTTAGTACACACCCAGTTGTCCTCATTTCTACATTTGCGACAGGTGAACTTCTTGCAAATTGCACACTGTTTTTTGCTGCTGTTTCTTTTGCAAATTATCATACAAAAGCAATATATACATTTTGTTTTTACAACAAAATCTAAATGTTGGTGTGTAGTTGTTGCTGCTTCACATCTAACACTTATTACACACCCAGTTGTCCTCATACATTTGCGACAGGTAAACTTCTTGCAAATTGCACACTGTTTTTTGCTGCTGTTTCTTTTGCAAATCATCATACAAAAGCAATATATACATTTTGTTTTTACAACAAAATCTAAATGTTGGTGTGTAGTTGTTGCTGCTTCACATCTAACACTTATTACACACCCAGTTGTCCTCATTTCTACATTTGCGACAGGTAAACTTCTTGCAAATTGCACACTGTTTTTTGCTGCTGTTTCTTTTGCAAATCATCATACAAAAGCAATATATACATTTTGTTTTTACAACAAAATCTAAATGTTGGTGTGTAGTTGTTGCTGCTTCACATCTAACACTTATTACACACCCAGTTGTCCTCATTTCTACATTTGCGACAGGTAAACTTCTTGCAAATTGCACACTGTTTTTTGCTGCGGTTTCTTTTGCAGAGGGTCTGAACCTGACACTGTGTCGTCTTTCCAGGACCAGGTTGGGGACGTGGCTTTTTCAGCATGGCCTTTTCTATCATAAAACGTTGACGAAGTTCCAGTGCAAGGCCATGTATGAAGTCTCTTCTGCTTTCCTTGGACCCAATGCAGGCCTTGTATAACACATAAGCATTTATTGCTGCTAGGTCAAGCATGTTGTAGAACACGGCAATGGGCCACCTGCATGTGCCGGCACGCACCGTATATACACGTGCCATCTGGTCCATTATGTCAACGCCACACTGCAAAAAATTAAATTAAATTAAATGTTAGATTTTGAACAACAATATAACAAGTAAAGTATAGATGTATAAAACCATTGCAGCAATATTACTTATCTACATACCTTCATGGAGTTGTAATCTGTTATAGTGTTTGGTTTTTTTTTATGTTCATTGCCAACTAGCACTTGTTGGTGCATGGTGCTGAGAACACAGACCAACTTGTTTTTCTTAGGAGCATACGCGGTCAGTGTGGCACTGCCTGATTTGTACACTTGTGTGGAGAATTCTTTCCAGCCCTTGCCATTTTTTGCTGGAAGGGGAATCTCCCGTCTAATTTTGTTGATTGTGCCGAGCAGAGTTGTGTTGTGGTTTAGCAGTCTGTTAGCCAGTGTCACAGATGTGAAGAAGTTGTCCATGGTTACAGTTCTTCCATTGCCCAGAAATGGTTCCATGAGTTTCATGACAACATTCTCAGATAGTCTTTCTCCTTTAGGACGGCTGGGGTCCTTTCCTAAATATGGAATGGCGTTGCACATATACTTTGTGTCCAAGTCTGCAGCAATCCAAAACTTTATGCCAAATTTATCTGGCTTAGTTGCGATGTACTGTGTAAAAGGGCAGCGTACCTTGGTTGGAAACAGCTGCTCATCAACAGTAATGTGCTGTCCTGGTACGTAGCACTGCTGACAGTTACTTACAAAACGTTGCCAAATGTCTGAAACTGCAGCAAATCTGTCGGTCTTCACACGTTCCGCACGGGTGTCCTTGTTGTCAAAGCGCAAGTACCTCATGATTTCTTTGTAGCAGTCACGGGACATCGTCTCCTTGATTACAGGCACACCATATTTTTCTGACCAAGACTCGATCATTGCACCAATTGGGCAGAGAGTTGCTCGTAGAAACAGAATGGCTATGAAAGCCATAAGCTCACTGACAAAAAGGCTCCAGGTGTCATTTGTTCTGTGGGCTTCATGGTTGGTGCACTCTGTGATGATCAGAAGCATCTCCATGTTGAACAAACACAGAAAGCTCTGAAGTCTACTCGTTATCCGACGCTGCAGGAAAGAAAATAAATAAATATTTTAATTATATACAGTATCACTTCCGTTTTACTGCACTTTGCTTTGTTTTAGTTTTGATACATGACAAAATTTTTGCTTTTTTACTAAGAAAACGAAAACAAAAAAGCAATATACACACTGCTAATCTACACAATTATAAATATTTATACAAACACAACACAAAAATGTCTAACAAACAGAAATATTACCTTGGCATGTTCTGTAGGTCCTGCCCTCTCTTGGAATACAGCCTCTGCATGGAATTCTTGCTGCTGCAGGTGTCCAGCACCTACAGTCTCCCAAACTGTCCCATCCTTTGCTTTCACGCTTGATGCTGATATGTTTTTCTTTGTTTCTGAACGTTTTTTTCTGGGAGGGCTGCACTGCTCTTTATCAGATTCACCACTGGTATCCTCATCTGTAGAAAGTTCTAAGTTCAACTCGGTGTCTGAATCATCTACTTTGTCAAAAGCTAGTTCCTCTCCTCCATCGGACTCACAGTCATCCACAGCAGTCAGTAATTCCAACACTTCTGAAACAGTGTAGGTCTTATTGGGGGCCATAATGTTTCTGTTTGTTCCACATACCACAGAAGGGTACAAAATAATGATTCACTCCTGTCTGTGTCTGCTTTTATACTGCTCTGACTTAAGGGGGGAAGTGCAAGCAGAGTCTTACCTGGTGAAAACATTGGAATGCAGTCGGGTGTGGTGGGGGTGTCTGAGTTGAGTACACACATATTTATAACAAAAGGCAGTTAATGGTCCAATAATTGTTCAGGAAAAGGAGGGGGTTTGTCCTCAGGATCTTGAAAATTCAGTCATCCTAGTGTTCAGCAGCAGAATCCTCTGTGGTTCTCTGACTTCATCAGTCTGCAGGACTTCATCAGTCTCTCTCCTGGTTCTGGAGGAGTTCTGACCCACTCTTCTTTCCATTGTTGCTTCAGTTCTTTGAGGTTTCTGCTCAGCTCTCTGAAGGTTTCAGGTTCAGGTTCTGGACTCTGACTGGGCCGTTGATTTGATTTGATTTGATGTTTATTCATTCATTTTAAAAGAACAATACAAAACAGTTTCATCAGATAGAAGAATACAAGTAGGATAAAATGAAAGGAGCAGAAAGAAGATGAAATCTTATTATATCTGCCCCTTATTTATTTCACAGTTTGTTCAACCAATGATAACCTTCAAACTACATCACAAAATGAATAAATCTACTAATTTATCTAACTGTAATACTGTACACAAACACACTAAGCTACATCATATATAGTTTTTGAGCAAGTCCTTTTCGACCTTTTTCTTAAATGTATACATTGGGCAGCACGGTGGCACAACTGGTAGAGCTGCTGCCTCTCAGCGAGAAGGTTGCCGGTTCAAATCCCGGTCCGGGGCCTTTCTGGGTGGAGTTTGCATGTTCTCCCCGTGCATGCGTGGGTTTCCTCCGGGTACTCCGGTTTCCTCCCACAGACCAAAAAACATGCTTGTTAGGCTGATTGGTGACTCTAAATTGACCCTAGGTGTGAGTGTGAGAGTGGATGGTTGTTTGGTGTGAGTGAGACAGGTCCCTCTTGTAAATGAGTCCCCGTGACTCAACGAGGCTAGCCTGTATAAATAAAGGTTGAATGAATGAATTGATTTTGCATTTTTAACATCACTCTCCAGAACATTCCACAATCCAACTCCCTGAATTGAGGTAGACCGTCCCTTTAAGCTGGTTCTGAATTGTGGTTTGATGAATATCTGTCCCTTTAAGATTGTAATAACTTTGTCTAAATTTCTTTGGATATTTAAAGGTAATGTGTTATTATGAGCCCTATACATAACTGATAAAATACTATATTCTACCAATTCCTGGAATTTCAATAAATTTAGCTGAAGAAACAAGGTGTTTGATGGGTGACTGAAATGTTTTCTGGTGATTACTCTTACAGCTCTCTTTTGTAAAATAAAAACAGGCTTTGTAATTGTTTTGCACGCTTTTCCCCAAACCTCAATACAATAGATTAAATGTGGAACAATGATTGTGTTATACAACATATACAGAGCTTTATCAATTAAAAAATCCCTGACTTTATATACAGGTACATGAACACACAGCATGACAATCACAAACACCTGGACAACAAAATGGAGGAGATAAGCAAGACAATTAACAGAGAGACCAGGGAGTGTAGGGATGGGGACCCATCACCTGAGAGCAACATGCTTACAACTGTTATCTTGAAGTTCTAGGGTGTAGAGAGCCACAGAAACGGTTATGGTAGGCCGGATTTGGCCCACGGGCCTTGAGTTTGACACATGCGATCTAGTGGTACTAAAAGTAACAAAAGAAGAAGAAAAAAACAGCCAAATATGTCAGCAGTTTAGCTAACAGACTTTGGAATGGGTACATTTTGTCCTTGTCAAACCTGTTGAAGAGAACCAAACTAAATACTCTGAAACTCAAACAACTTACTGTATAACAGTTCATGCACCGCTAGTTGGCAGTGTAGTGCAAATATTGCATAACTTGCTGCTACCAATTGTTGAATTTAATTAGCGGATTAGAATTAGCTTCCCCTAATTTTCATAAGACATTAGTGCTTTTGAAATTGCGGACCTAAATAAATAAATTAGTGCTTTAGAAATAGCGGAACTAATTTTTGGATTAGCGTTGCCCACCACTGGTAATCTTGCTTGATCCTTGGAGCTGGTCAAGATTAATACATTGTCCAAATAGTCCATAACTCTGATGCCCTGGCTCCTCATGGGAGCTAGGGCAGCTTCGAGGCATTTTGTAGATACCCTTGGGGCGATTGAGAGGCCGAAAGGTAGGACTAGATATTCGTATGTGGTCCTCCATCTGGTCCTCCTGCTTTGGGTCCATCCTTCCACGCCGGCCGGTCCAGATTCCAGATAGAACCGGCCCTGGCGTCCAGCGAATCCAGCTCCTGCGCAGATCCTGACAGAGTGCCCAATTACGATCATAAGAAAACCCAGCAGGAGGAGTTCCTGTCTTCCAGTGGGTAACGTAGTGCTGCACCCTCCTCGCTCTTCCATGGGTGCTGGAGAAGTAGTCCTGGTTCCTCTGTGCTCCTCCGTGGGCATTGGAGAAGTGCTGTCCTCCTCGCTCTTCCATGGGCGATGGATAAAAAAACTAAATAAAAATAAAACCCTCTCTACGTGTGTTCCTCCTCGCTCTTCCATGGGTGTTGGAGACGTAGACCTTGGGTCATTCTCGCTCTTCCATGGATGCTGCACCAGGTTCTCCTCGCTCTTCAATGGGCGTTGGAGAGCAAAAAAACAAAAACAAAAAACCCTCTCTACGTGTGTTCCTCCTCGCTCTTCCATGGGTGTTGGTGACGTAGACCTTGGGTCCTTCTCGCTCTTCCATGGGCGCTGCACCAGGTTCTCCTTGCTCTTCCATGGGCGTTGCTCTAACCCTCCTCCTTATTCCTTTTTTTGGATGTCGTGAGACATCCGTGGAAGGAGGGGTATGTGAGGATGTCACCTGTTTTCACCTGATTCTCCTCTTAATTGTCCACAGTTGTCTTCCTCTTGTCTCATTAGTGATCAGTATTTAGTCTCTGTGACTTTCACATGAGGAGGCAGTTGGTTTCCTGACTTCACACATGGAGGAGCTGTTTTCCTAAGGCTGCAGTGGCAAGTTAACATGACGTTAACTGAGCATTGTCCTTCCATGGTGTCATGATTCTGCTGGTCTGCTCCACCTGCTCTCCCACGGGGTCCTGCTTTGTCTGCACCAAGGGTCCCCTTTGGGGGCCTGGTAAGTTTTTGCTGCCTCACCAGCAATTCATCCTGTATGATGTTAATGTAGTTCACTAATTGTCATTTTTGTCTCTCCGAGCCATCTGGTCCTCCTGCTTTGGGTCCATCCTTCCACGCCGGCCAGTCCAGATTCCAGATAGAACCGGCCCTGGCATCCAGCGAATCCAGCTCCTGCGCAGATCCTGACAGAGTGCCCAATTACGATCATAAGAAAACCCAGCAGGAGGAGTTCCTGTCTTCCAGTTGGTAACGTAGTGCTACGCCCTCCTCGCTCTTCCATGGGTGCTGGAGAAGTAGTCCTGGTTCCTCTGTGCTCCTCCGTGGGCATTGGAGAAGTGCTGTCCTCCTCGCTCTTCCATGGGCGATGGATAATTTTTTTTTTTTAAATAAAACCCTCTCTACGTGTGTTCCTCCTCGCTCTTCCATGGGTGTTGGAGACGTAGACCTTGGGTCCTTCTCGCTCTTCCATGGGTGCTGCACCAGGTTCTCCTCGCTCTTCAATGGGCGTTGGAGAGCAAAAAAACAAAAACAAAAAACCCTCTCTACGTGTGTTCCTCCTCGCTCTTCCATGGGTGTTGGTGACGTAGACCTTGGGTCCTTCTCGCTCTTCCATGGGCGTTGCGCCAGGTTCTCCTTGCTCTTCCATGGGCGTTGCTCCAACCCTCCTCCTTATTCCTTTTTTTGGATGTCGTGAGACATCCGTGGAGGGAGGGGTACGTGAGGATGTCACCTGTTCTCACCTGATTCCCCTCTTAGTTGTCCACAGGTGTCTTCCTCTTGTCTCATTAGTGATCAGTATTTAGTCTCTGTGACTTTCACATGAGGAGGCAGTTGGTTTCCTGACTTCACACGTGAAGGAGCTGTTTTCCTAAGGCTGCAGTAGCAAGTCCTTGCACATGACGTTGACTGAGCATTGCCCTTCCATGGTGTCATGATTCTGCTGGTCTGCTCCACCTGCTCTCCCACGGGGTCCTGCTTTGTCTGCACCAATGGTTCCCTTTGGGGACCTGGTAAGTTTTTTCTGCCTCACCAGCAATTCATCCTGTATGATGTTAGTGTAGTTCAATAATTGTCATTTTTGTCTCCCCGAGCCATCTGGTCCTCCTGCTTTGGGTCCATCCTTCCACGCCGGCCGGTCTAGATTCCAGCTAGAACTGGCCCTGGCGTCCAGCGAATCCAGCTCTAGCGCGGATCCTGACAGTGTGCCCAATTACGATCATAAGAAGACCAAGCAGAAGATGTTCCTTTCTTCCAGTGGGTAACGTAGTGTTGCCCTCCTCGCTCTTCCATGTGTGCTGGAGAAGTAGTCCTGGTTCCTCCGTGCTCCTCCGTGGACATTGGAGACGTACTGTCCTCCTCGCTCTTCCATGGGCAATGGATTAAAAAAACAAAAAAACTAAAACCCTCTCTACGTGTGTTCCTCCTCGCTCTTCCATGGGTGTTGGAGACGTAGACCTTGGGTCCTTCTCCCTCTTCCATGGGTGCTGCACCAGGTTCTCCTCGCTCTTCAATGGGTGTTGGAGAGCAAAAAAACAAAAACAAAAAACCCTCTCTACGTGTGTTCCTCCTCGCTCTTCCATGGGTGTTGGTGACGTAGACCTTGGGTCCTTCTCGCTCTTCCATGGTAAGTAAGTAAGTAAGTAAAGTTTATTTATATAGCACTTTTCGCAGATAAAATCACAAAGTGCTGTACAACATATAAATAAAAAATTAAAATAAACAGAAGAATTACTGTATTAAAATCTGATTAATCAAAACAATAAGAACAGCTGATAAAAACAAGAACAATTGATAAAAACACTCAATAAAAACATTTATCTAAAAGCTTGTCTGAATAAAAGTGTCTTGAGCTGGGTTTTAAAGGAATCAATAGAGGTGGTCACACGAAGAGACAGGGGCAGGGCATTCCACAGCCGGGGGGCTACGGCCTGAAAGGAAAGGTCACCCCGAGTTTTAAACCGGGTCTTAGGGACCTGTAGAAGGTTCAGTGCTGAAGAACGAAGGGTGCGGGCTGGAGAATAGGGGATCAGCAACCATGGGCGTTGCGCCAGGTTCTCCTTGCTCTTCCATGGAAGTTGCTCTAGCTCTCCTCCTTATTCCTTTTTTTTTGGATGTCGTGAGACATCCGTGGAGGGAGGGATATGTGAGGATGTCAACTGTTCTCACCTGATTCTCCTCTTAATTGTCCACAGGTGTCTTCCTCTTGTCTCATTAGTGATCAGTATTTAGTCTCTGTGACTTTCACATGAGGAGGCAGTTGGTTTCCTGACTTCACACGTGGAGGAGCTGTTTTCCTAAGGCTGCAGTGGCAAGTCCTTGCGCATGACGTTAACTGAGCATTGTCCAACTGAGCATTGTCCTTCCATGGTGTCATGATTCTGCTTGTCTGCTCCACCTGCTCTCCCACGGGCTACTGCTTTGTCTGCACCAAGGGTCTCCTTTGGGGGCCTGGTAAGTTTTTGCTACCTCACCATCAATTCATCCTGTATGATGTTAGTGTAGTTCACTAACTGTCATTTTTGTCTCTCCGAGCCATCTGGTCCTCCTGCTTTGGGTCCATCCTTCCACGCCGGCCGGTCCAGATTCCAGCTAGAACCGGCCCTGGTGTTCCAGCGAATCCAGCTCTTGCGTGGATCGTGACAGTACACAACTTAATGAGTCTTTATGAATTTGAAAAGAATGGTAATGGTAGTCCCTCATTTATCACAGGGTTTAAGGGACCACACACCCCACGATAAGTGGAAAAAACATGAAGTAGGGATATAGAAGTTCAAGTTTCACTCCCAATCTTCCAACGTCTGTGTAAATAAACATTTTAAATGTAAATACTGCAATATGTTAAATAATCATTCCATGCATGGGTTGTTTATTTAAAATATTACAGTATTTGAATTTAAATTGAAAAGAAGTGCAGCAGGACAGCAGCACCGGGCAGAAATGTAATTCTTGACCAGTTACACTGTAACAACCGAACATAGAAGTTCTAAATTAATTAAAAATAACAGCACTTTTATTTGTGATTATGATTTTACAATTTACTTTGCATTTTAAGTTGGAAGACAAAAGTCAGTTGGTGCAGCTGCACAGCAAAGCAGCTTCAGCACAGAGGAGAAATGTGGGCGTGGCAGAGAGCTGCAGGTGGCAGAGTGGGGAGATCATGACAGGCTGTGGGAAAGAACTTCTCCCTGGACCTGTGCCTGCACACAGGTGCAGCAGGTGCTAAATCATTTAAACTAATTTATTTTAAATAAACCATCCATGCGGGCAGCACGGTGGCGCAACTGGTAGAGCTGCTGCCTCTCAGCGAGCAGGTCCCTGGTTCATATCTCGGTCCAGGGACCTTTCTGGGTGGAGTTTGCATGTTCTCTCTGTGCATGCGTGGGTTTTCTCTGGGTACTCCAGTTTCCTCCCACAGACCAAAAACATTCATGTTAGGCTGATTGGTAACTCTAAATTATCCCTAGGTGTGAGTGAGAGAGTGAATGGTTGTTTGTCTCCATGTGGCCCTGTGATGGACTTGTGACCCATCCAGGGTGTATCTCGCCCCTCACACAGTGATTGCTGGACATGGGCACCGGTGACCCCCATGACCCAAAATGGAAGAAACGGGTAAAAGATAATGGATGGAAACCACCCATGCTGATCATGTGGCTCATCCATCAATCAGCCAGTTGTGTGTCATGTCCAATTTGAATGTCCTTTTGAAAAACCACGTGTCCACAAAAGCTGAATCACGAGTAGCGACGGAGTATACTTTGTACATTAGAGCAAAAATGTGAGCAATAGCAAAAATGTAAATAACAAATTGTTAACCTTGTATACGCATTGCAGGTGCAACGGAATAATTTCCAAGAAATGCTTATGGTTTCAAATGCCAAAGTGCCCTGTCAGTCACAGGTATGTCCAATTAACTCTTTTTCAAAAAATAAATAAACTCTTGTTTCAAACCAAAAAAACATATTTGTGATAAAATCAGAAAACCAAAAAAACGTATTTGTGATAAAATCAGAAAACCAAAAAAACATATTTGTGATAAAATCAGAAAACAACTATCAGCTTGCTCCTTTGCATTCATGTCTGTGCGATGCGGTAATAATTTGATGAAGAAAACAAACCCTTAAAGAACGTTAACACCAGCCTTCCTTAACAAGTTGAAACATGTCACTGTTAAAACATTCACCTGTTCATGCAGGTGAATGAGTTTGTATTAGCTGGGTTGCTGTTTCACATTTCGCCTTGTGAAGAAAAATATCAGCAAAATGGGAATATGTATGATGGTGTCATGTATGCACAATGTTAGTAACTGTCTTGCACTAATCAACAATGCCTTCTTCAGGCTGAGGGACTTCAAAATAAAACCTATGTCCATGCTTAGGAGTTTTTGTCCCATTTTGTTAACTAAAAAATGACCTAAAACATCTTGTATTGAACACCTTTTTTGACCTAAAACATGTTTATTGGGTGAAATTGATCTGCTGTGTTTCACAGAAAAGAGACATTGACATTGGTTTTAAAGCAAAGTCTTTGTATGCAAATAAAGTTGTATTTAATTCATGAAACAAAACACTTCAATGCTGTTGCAATATATCAGTCAAAACCCTCAATGTGCGCTGCATCCTTTTTTCTGAATACTTTTTACCTTCCTTTTCCTTTATATTTTACAAACTTGATACACATCAACACAGTAACTTAAAATTACTACCTGTGAGATACAAGGAGAGTAAGTTGATGCATTTATCATGCAGTGGGATTTAAGTGGATTAAAAATGAAAAAGATGGTGATAAGATGTTGAACATTAAATGTGATGCATCACTGAATCAGAGCCCAGAGTAAGAGCTACTGTTGCTGAAGTGGCAGAAAAGCGATTAGGTACAGAAAACCTACAATAAACATATTCAGCGGTATTTTAAAGCCTTGTCTGGCAAGTATATATGTTGTATAAATACAGCTGATGGAGATGTTCAAAATTTATCATCTAAAACTAATTACTCTGACATAATAAATACCCAGCTCACTTATATCAAATATAGGTGTTCCCAACAAACACTTGTATTTGATAGTACAAACATGTTTGCTTGTTTTTCTCCTTGATACAGAAAAGACAAAGTCTTCTAGCCTTGCCAATGTTTGGATTATATGTTCCTGTAGGGTCAGAACGATGACTTGTTTGTTTTATCTGTAAGACGTCAGAGCTTGTCAACTCCCCCTCCTTCTTTTTTGTTAAATAGCTTGTCATATCCAGCACAATTCGGATTTGTGCTGGACAATGTATTTGAGACCAGACTAAGTTTCAGAAGACATTAAAAAGTCTTCCCCTTTGCAAAGTTGTTTTGTCTGTTTTAACACAATTCTCTTGTTTATCTTGTGTGGTTTTTATTAAGGTAACAGGGGTTTAAAATCCCCATCAACAGCTGACTTTAACTTCTGGACATGATAAACCAGTACCCTTTAAGTAAGTGGTATACATATTTGCAAATAAATATGGATTCTTTTAAATGCATATATTATAAGTAATACTGCCATACTAGAGTAAACTATGGGTAAATGTTGTATTATTGTTTACACTATGTAAACAAACAAAGTTTTGATTAAACGTAAGACATAGATATTGAATATGCCACCATGTGAAAAAAATAATGTTTAGAGCATTGATCTGGAAGATTAAAAATAAAATTGTTACTCAAGCACCAAAGTCCATGCTCAATAATCAGGTATAAAATATAACAATGTTCAGTCAGGCCATCTGGACGGTTTATTTATTTTATTTATTTAAAAAAAAAATTGCTGAGCCATTCCGTCCTTCATCCAAAGGACTTCTTCAATCTGAGAAGCCACAAAAAAAAAAAAAAAAAGATTCCCACAAACAAAAAACAAGCAGTTTGTTGATAGATGCTTTTTTTTTTAAAGGAGGCAAAATAAGCAAGAATAATAATAATAAAAAAATAGCATGCTATAGACAAACTCTTGCTTTGTACTAAAGAAACATACATTAAGATCAACAACAAAAATGGTTAAATAACGTCATCTGGACCAGTTTCTTTAAGTGAAGAAACATGTCATCCCCCATCCAGAAGACTTTGTCTGTCTGGGGCCTGCCAACCAGACCTGTCTGGAGGCTACCTATCGAACAGATCTGGTTGGCAGGCCCCAGACTGACAAAGTTCTCTGGATGGGGGATAAAACATTTCTTCACTTAAATAACCTGGTCCAGATGACATGATTTAACCATTTTTGTTGTTATCTACCTGGATGATTGAGCTTACAAAACTTTTTTATACATTCAAATGTTTTTTGGACTATTGTAATTATTTTTATGATGTCCAAAAACTCTCTTAAAGTCATCAGTTGTTCCAGAATTATTCTACCCAAGTTCTGATGAAAGAACAGAGAGTGAGAGTGAGAGTGAGAGAGAGAGAGAGAGAGAGAGAGAGAGAGAGAGAGATTACATTTCTTCAGTTTTAGAGTAGCTATAAGCCTGATAACTAAATGTTCTTGCTCCAATAAGAATTTCATTATAAGAAGGAGCTTAGTTGTAGAGAATTTTGCATGTTAGAAGTTCATTTTAAATTATATTTTGAATTTTACAGGTAACCACCTGAGATAAGTAGCTACATTTGTAGTTTCTGACCATGAGACTGACATCATGGGTACTTTTAAAACTAGGATGAAGCTTCTAAAAAAGCTAAGTCTGGTCCTCTGGACATT
>JBBPBX010025621.1:0-21396 GCA_038048925.1 Garcialebias charrua
TAGGAAATGCATTGTAACGGATTCTTGCATAACCCAAAACATGTTCACGTGTAGCAATGTATGAAGAGGTTTTGCTTCTCACTTGTTATCGAGACATGTTAAATGATACTTCTAGTGCAATTTCTACAAAAAGAAACATATAAAACAAGAAATAACTGACTTTAGAAACATAACATATTAGTGGATGTGATCAAGAATTGATTAACTTTTGGAATTAACACAATTCAAAATGGCCAGCACAACAAAACGACCTCATCCTAACAAAAATTGCTATATCTCAATAAATCCCTGAGATACTGAGCTGAAATGAGTTGTGGTAGTAGCTGACGGTGCTTTAGAATTGAGCCACTCAAGGTGGCTGCATGTTGGCAGCTCTGTTACATTCGTTCTGAGATTTTGCTTTTGAAAACTGTAATTCCTCTTTTTTCTGGGTGTAAATCGCTTTTTTCGAATGATTGCCTCGTCTGGTATTGGATGCTGTGCTGCTGGAAAGATTTTTAGTAAAACCTTTCTACCTTTGGAGATTTAAGGTGTTATTTACAACTGGGATCTGCTGGTTAACATCTCAAAGTTCAAATATGATCTCCAATGCAGCCCCAAATCCCAAATGAGTAGAAAAGGAGGTGCCGTGGATGCATTCCCGTCTACCAGGAGGCGGTGCTCAAGTGCCTGACCACCAAGAACCTGGCGGGAAACGTGGCTCGTGACAGCGGGAGGACCAAGATCATCCCCCGGCATCTGCAGTAAAGTCCACGGCAACGAGGGGCTCGGCAGGCTGCTGGGGGAAATGGCCATTGCTCGGGGGAGGAGTTCTGCCCAGCATTCAGGCAGTCCTGCTGCCCAAGAGGACCGAGAGAGATCTGCTGGGTCTGGGTGGACAGATCAGCATCTGCAACCAGTTTCCTTGGATCCGCTGTGGGACGGACTGCTACAAGAGATCCTTCCTGCTCACAGCCATTAGCATCTAGAACTGGAACCCGGATGATGAGCAACAACAACTAATTTCCCTTTGGAATTAATAAAGTATTTTTGAATTGAATTGAATTTACAGTGCACACTCCAAGTGCTGACAGATCACACAAGTTGTTGCAATATTACATAAGATTGCACATCATGTTATTGTCAAAGTTTGAACAAATGGTATTAAACTTTGTCTTTCTCATCAAGAGATGATCTCTGTGTAAAACTCTCTTCCGTGGAATGCTAATCCTTAAACCGATCGTGTTTTAAGTTTAATGTTTTACAATACTTGTGCTTAAAATATGTTAAATTTAAAATTTAAATAAATTTACTAGAAATAACCTCATTTCAATTATAAGTACTGTAACGTGAATTATCAAAAGAACATTACAATAAGTGCCGTTTTCCATGCGTCTTGTTCTACATGACATACGAACTAGTCCCAGTCCCCTCCGTCCTCCCTCCTCTTCCTCAAACCTCTCCTTTGCCGTCTTCTTATATTTCAGCCCACCTTGATATTTACCTGTCTGTGGGTGGTCCAGCTGAAACAAATCCCCTCCCCTTATAAAGGGAATGTTGAGGAATAGAGTCCCTATTTATGCGATTTCAGAACTCAACTAAAACCACCTGCTTGTTAGGCAGTTTGCGCTCTTTCTATAAAAGAGGGGTAAAAAATAGCCCCCTTTCCAAGCTTCAGGACCACCTAACCTGTGGCTTCTATTTCTGCCCTCATAATGTGTGTGTAGGAGGAGGGGTGAAGGGGTATTACTTTTTTTAACCGACAGTGCTTCCCAATATTCCCTGAGCCCACAAAGACATTACAGTGGTCAAATATAAAGCAGGGTTTCATGGAGCCTGAGCTTATCTGCACTCTGAAAGTATGTGAGACATGTCAGGGGACAAAAGGCCGCCTCTCAGCCCAGGAGCCAGCTAAAGGGATCTCTTTCAGCAGCCACAGATTGCCCTGTGTTTTCTTAATTGACAGACCACATTTGATAGAAATGACGTGCAGCTGGCAGACTGCCCCGGTCTTTCAGGTAGACCACCTTTCAGCAGGAAAATTGTCCTCAGTCTACTTCATAAAGGAGTTTGATGGAGGTCTGCATCACACCAGCTGTGGTAGGTTCACCTTACTGGGGGATACACCTGCTGCGTGGGAAAAGTTGATGGTTTCTGAGACTAAGGTCCATTTTCCAAAGATCCCTACTACTCTTTGGCATGACGGCATGGCAAAAAACTGCAGAACATCCAGCAGAAAGCTGTTTGTCAACAACAATAATTTAAAGGCAAGATTGATTGTCCATAACAAGGCACAAATGGGTACAAAATTACTCAAAAGCATTTTAAATAATTGATATTGTTTTGATTTGGGCGGCGGCACGGAGGCGCAGTTGGGACAGCTGCTGCCTCTCAGCAAGTACCGTAGGTTTTTGAATCGAATCCCAGCCAGGGGGCAATTCGTGGTGGAGTTTGTATGTTCTCAGTGCATGCGTGAATGAGAGAGTGGATGGTTGTCTCGTTTGTCTTTATGTGTCCCTGTGATGGACTGGAGACCTGTCCAGGGTGTCCCCTGCCTCTCACACAATGCTGGGTATGGGCACCAGTGATCCCCCGTGACCTGAAAAGAAATAAGCAGGTAAAGATGGATGGATGGATGGATGGATGGATGTTTTAAATTGAATCATCACACAGTTTTATGATATGATCTGTCTTATTAAACTTATTTTTTATCTTATCTACCTTATACTTTTACCCACATTGAAACTAAACACTGTTAATCAAACTGTCCCAATAAAGTCTAACAGTATTTTAGTTCAGTCTAATGTTATTGCTGTGATAAGGTGAGGTTAGATAGGCTACCATGGTTTTTTTTTTTTTACTATGTGAGGAAAGCATGTCCTCAGCTGGCCAAAACAGGAAGTGCACATTTTCCTTTACTCTTTATTATTAATATACTCATAATTTCTCTCTCACTTTGTGAGCCAACGCTTTAAAGGGAATTAAGTATTTTTACTACAGAGGTTTGGTTTACTGAGAAATTTAGTGAGAATATTAATACTCATTTAAAAACACACATACCGGTACTATAATTTACAGGGAATACAAAAGTGTGTACATTTTTATAAGTTTCACATACAGTCCTTGTATGTGAAATAAAATTGTTTATGCTTTGAAATTTTTATGGATGATTTAACCCAGAATCATTGACTTAAAAAATGTGCAGCTTACATCAAACTTGAATCTCAGTTAAATACAAACATTCAATATATCAAGCCTGGATTACTATAATTGAACCTAAGATGAGGATCACACTGATATGAAGCATTAAACAACAAAATCTTGATTGTTGTTGAGTTGATTTTTGTTTGTTTGTTGTCGGCATAAAAAACGTCTTACTTATATTAATCACTGGTGTAAAAAAAAATCTTAAAAGGACCATGAAAAGTCTAGTCCTCGTCGAGGACTAGACTTTTCTAGGACTCCTTTTTCAGGACTCCTCGATCAAAATCAATGTCTTATTAGCTACTATATTCTAACTTATTTGTTCTGATCGCATCAAAATTTCTTGTTTTACATGCCTATGGTTCAGCGTTCTACAAAATTACTGTATTCAACTCCAAACTTTTTGTGTACTTTTGCTGACAAATTGTTCTGAATGGAAGACAATAAGAGCTAATAAATTAAAATAGTCATTTGAAGCACGCTGTGGAAAAATAATTTATTAGCCTCTGTTTCTGAATTTCCAATAACAGACAACAGACAGACCTTCCGCAAAAAAAAAAAAAAAAACTGCAACTTAATCACATCAATATGTCAGTGATGACAAACAACATAAACTGCCAAAACGCCTTTTGTCAAAATGTCTCGCTCATGTTTAGAAGCCGGGCATCCCGAAGGCATGAGCTCCACAGAGAATAAAAAGGGGCCATATGGCATCCACAGCTCAAACCCCCATGATCCACCCGGGCTGATTTCTCATCCGGTGTAGAGAAAAAGGATTTCAGGGTGCCAAACTGCGTTGGTCCCCTGAGGATGTTAGTGGGGCATGAAAGATAAGGAACTACCCATCCCAGACAGCCAGCTCCGGCAGATAAGAGCAGAGAGGGGCCTCCTGCTCCATCTGAACCTCCACTGATGTAGGCCGCTACTCCACTCACTCATTCACTCACTGCATGGATGAGATTCTGTTTTTCACCAGATTATTACAATTATAGATTAGTAATCAATTAAATAACAGCAAATGCAAAAATGGACATGCAATTATACACAGCTGAACAGGGCCAAGCCTCCATGGGACCCTAAGCGAAATTTGGTTTGGGGCCCTCTGTTTCTGCTAATAATGTGGATTAGTGCAATCAACAGTCAGATGATCAGATTCACCCACCTAACATCAACTCATTGCAACTCTGACAGCCCTGTTCACATTATCCTACATGCATATATCTGTGGCACTAAAAGTAACAAAAGAAAGAGAAGAAAAAAAAACCACCATGCAATGTATTTTACAGCAAAAGTGTCATCTGTTTTAATATCTTTGGTTTCAAATAACTGCAGCAGTAACGTTCAAAATAATTATTAGTGCAAGATCAATAACAAACAACAGATAAAATAACTTAGATGCATGAAAATAACTTAATCTGAGCAAAATCAGACAGAATAAAATAAAATGAAAAATAAAATATCAAGGAAATACCGGTACTTAAATAATGTAAATGAACAGATTCAGATTCAGATTCAGATTCAGTTTATTATCGCCATTGTCAATGAACAGGATTCACAGACTAGGAATTTGCTTCGGCATAACGGTGCATAAAATATAAAAACATAAGACACAAAAAACATAAACCATAAAACATCAATACAATCAATACAATATTCAGTGAACAAAATCTACTAAGAAACAGCGCATTTAGAGTGGTTACAGTTACTTGAAACCACGTAAAATGGTTTAAAAAAGAGATTTAATGTTGACTAATTAGTTCTTAAAACTATGTAAATGTGTGCAACAATTTGCAAAAGCTAAACTTAAAATATTAAACCTTTACTCACACATTTGATGTGTTTGTTACTTCTTCCTCATTACTTCACAAACTTCCTAAAACCTGTGCTTCCACTATAGGGGGCCCCCTAGTGGCCCTGGGGGCCTAAGCAGCCGCTTAGTTTGCTTATGCCTTGGGCCAACCCTGCAGCTGAATAACTTAAAAGCATTCAACACTATAAAACTGCATGACCAAGGATAATATGGTTGCATTAAGTAGTTGTTTTCTTCATGAAAAGTACTAATTTATTATATATACAGTAGTAATATTTTACTAAAAGTCAAAGTGTCTTCTATTTTACTTCACATTTTGGACATAAACTGTAGTGTTTCTTGATCAAAAACAAGACAAGTGTTAAACTTTTACATTTACTCTACGAAACTTTCAAAACATAAACAAATTTAACTCTATATGTCATTGTTTCCTGTCCCAGTGCTTTAATTTGACACAGTGAAGGACACTGCAGAGATGGTATTGTGTTGGAAGTGATTTATTGTCTACGAGAGACATTGGGCCTCATGCACGAACCATTCGTACGCACAGATTTGTGCTTATACTGTGCGTACGAGTGATTTAGGAGCATTTGTGGCATCCAACAATGTTTTCGTATCCTAGGATTTTTCTCAGATACGAACAAAATTTACGTGTGGTCCCGACCTGTCGTATATTTTAGGAGCGTCAGTCTGCTGTTATCCAGACGGCCTTTTCTCCACTAATAACTTTATATTTCGTTATTTAGAAAATATTTTGAGTTTAAAAACAATTAAATGCAACCACACATATTGGTTTAATTAAAGCGGCTTCAACACCCCCCCCCCACGTCCACCACCTTGCGCCACCCGCGCGTGACCCCCCGCGCCACTCATGTCGACCACCGTGTGCCACGCAACGCGCCCGCGCAACCACGCCACGCGCCCCCACCCCGCGCAACTCATGTCGACCACCGTGTGCCACGCAACGCGCCCGCGCAACCACGCCACGCGCCCCCACCCCGCGCCACTCATGTCGACCACCGTGTGCCACGCAACGCGCCCGCGCAACCACGCCACGCGCCCCCACCCCGCGCCACTCATGTCGACCACCGTGTGCCACGCAACGCGCCCGCGCAACCACGCCACGCGCCCCCACCCCGCGCCACTCATGTCGACCACCGTGTGCCACGCAACGCGCCCGCGCAACCACGCCACGCGCCCCCACCCCGCGCAACTCATGTCGACCACCGTGTGCCACGCAACGCGCCCGCGCAACCACGCCACGCGCCCCCACCCCGCGCAACTCATGTCGACCACCGTGTGCCACGCAACGCGCCCGCGCAACCACGCCACGCGCCCCCACCCCGCGCCACTCATGTCGACCACCGTGTGCCACGCAACGCGCCCCGCGCAACCACGCCACGCGCCACTGTCGCACACACACACACACACACACACACACACACACACACACACACACACACACACACATACACAGCGCCGCTGCAGAGACAGGGGAGAAAAAAGCGAAACCAGCTTATTCAGTTGTTTCATGTCATTTTTAATATAAACTGCCTGTTGACTGTGGGCGCTCACTGATGTCATCTGTATTCTGTGTGGGTCTGCGCTCAGATCCGGGGCTGACACTATGATCAAAGGCGAGTCAATTTTAATTCGCCAAACGCGTTTGTGTGTTTTCTGACGCATAAAAGCCGGAATGAATGGACACTTCCTGCTCGCGGTGGCAGGAAACTATATCCTTATATGGTGTTTTGAGGGGTGGGAATTATGTAAATAACCTCCCGCGTGCACGAGCAGGTGAATAGAACAGGTGGGATTCATCATTATTTACACAGCTCATATACACACATTTCCTGACGATAGAAGACTTTGTTGGATCTGACGTGGCATGTTCGTACGAACACTTCGTACGAACAAAAGTAGGAGAAATTTAGGATAAAAATACGAACATTTTCGTGCATGAGGGCCATTGTTTTTAGTGTCAGCAGTCTGCGTCACTATCCCTTTACTCAATGCTCGCATTTCAGTAAAAAGTCTCCAGTCCAGTGTCAACTTAGTGTCAACTGTACAAGTGTTAGTCTGCAACCCTTAGTGACAGCAAAAACTAAAATTTCAAATAACTGACGTTTGTTTTATTTAACCAGAAGTAAGCACAAGTCAGAACCTAAAATATTGCTTCAATGTGCATTTTCACACCAGTGCTAAGCTTTTATATAATCATCAACTACTTCAGATGACCCTGGTAATAGTTCCAGATACTGTACTTGGAGTTTTCACTTAAAATGTGAAGAAATGTGCACATTTTGTCAAAATGGCTCTTTCTGTAATAATTTATAAAACTGTTTATACTTTATGCATTTTTATTGCATATTGTATATTTTCTGAGTAACATTCCCGTATAGAACCAGTATCAAGTTGTTTTTCATCCAGGCGAAGAGTGATGGCAGTGACTAAAGTTAGATTTTGGGAACTGGATCTGTGCTGTAACCATCAAAATACAATCTGTCACATGGGGGTAGAGGCAGGGCAGCCGACCCAGGACCAAGTGTCGCAGGTTCAATCCCCAGCCATTCCCACATTGCGGTGTCTCTGAGCAAGACACCTAATCCCCAATCGCTCCCCAGTCGCTATAGCTGCCCACTGCCCCTCCTGGGTGCATCCCGGGTGTGATGAGTTAAATGCAGAGAACCAATTTAGCCATTGTATGGGAACATTTGATGATGACAACACATAGCATTTATACTTATACGTTGATTTTTTTTATTTTCAGCTTCTCCCTTTTTCAGGGGTCGCCACAGCAAACTAACTTGCATGAAGACTTGGGGTTTCTTTTTACGCCGAATGTCCTTCCTGATGCAATCACAAGCTACCACAGCCCTCTGTGTGGAGCATGGAGCTGCCATCTAGGGCCCCCTGGGGAGCAGATGGTGGGAGTTAAGGGCCTTGCTCAAGGGCCCAAAGTGGAGCAAATGAGAGTAGAGCCAGGTGTAGGTGCTTCACCTCTCCCACCCACATGTTGACGTTGTCGGTCCCGAGAGTCGAACCTGCGACCTTCCATTTACAGGCCCACCTTCTGTAGCCTCTGCGCCACCACTCCCCCTATGTTACTTGTAATGTTGCAAAAACTGTTCTTTAAATTTAATTGTAAGAGTTTAGTGCTGATGTCTTTGAAAAGCGATTGATTTGAAATAGGGATGCACAATATTGGATTTTTGGCCGATATCCGATATGCCGATATATTAAAACTTATTTGGCCGATAACCGATACTGATATTATTTTATATATTTTCCTTTGTCAGAACATAGCCCTCTTATTTAGGCTTATTTGCTACAAAAATTGTGCAACGGCTGTAAGAGCAGGTGACATATATTCAGTAACAGCCATTTGATATGCATAGCACTTTAACTTTTTATTAAATGAAAAGTGTTAAATGTTATTCATTAGCATTAGTCACCTGCGATGCTGTCTCACCTGTGGAGGCTTGTTCCAGGTTCCTAGCTGCAGTGTAGGATCCTCTGCACTCCTGTGCATGAAGGACAGACTTTTTAAGATCAAAATTTTTTCTATCCATTTTGCCATAAGACTAATCATGCTAACGGGGCTAACACTTGACGTCTGTGGTAAAACTCGTGCTATCGGCTAGTAGCTTCTCAATGACATCGGAAATGACGGCTTGCAACTCGGGTAAGGTTACGTCGGAAAAATATCTCTGACTGGAGACGATGTAGCGAGACTCAACGTAGTCCAACAATCTTCGGAATTCGACATCCTCAGTGAAAATAAAACTTCCACACGCCAACATTTTGACTTCTTCCTCTCCGCTGTGATCAGATCAGGTCAGGTAGGCGCGCGTGACGTCATCACCTTGGACTGGCGCTGCAGACATCCTTGTCACTGGGTTGTTGTACAAAAACAGTGTCTTTTATATCGGTGAGATATTTTAATGGAATGGTTGATGTCCGATATTGGAACTTTAACGCTAATATTGTCCAATACCATACCATTACCATGCCGATAATATCGTGCATCCCTAATTTGAAATAATCGTACTGTGATTTGAGGAGGTGAAAATAATTCTTCACTCTCCATGTACTGTCTTTTACACACACAGGTAATGATTCTCTGACCAGTCAGTGCTCTATCTCTACAAGCCACTAAATGGTACCAGCTTGGCTCGTTTGGTACTTCAGCCAAGGTGGTAAAAGTCTCAGAATCAGCCACTGCTGGACAATAAAGAACAACTACCGTAATTGAATTAAAATAAGGTCAAGAGAGCCTCGTATTGTAAAGGAAAAGCTTCAAGAACGATTACAACGCAGATGTAATCACAAGCTGGAGGAATGGGAGGTTAATTTAAGTTTTCTTAGATGTGCATCAAACATTTCTAACACTTCTGAATCAAATATTGATGTTGGGTTTTAGGTAAACCCTTTTAATAAACTAAATTAAAGCATTTTGTTTGTTTTTCTGCAGTTCCACCTCCAGACTTATGAGGATAAATTAAAAATTGACACAACAATGTTATATTTCCTGTAGTTAAGTATAGTAATGTATGGCTCATTAACAAAGAGTATCAGTAAAATGTGGAAAAAAATACATCTTTAAGTAAAATGTAATATTTAGCCATTGTAGATAGTTGCAGCCGGCATTTTTTATATACTTAATACACAGTACTTAAACTATAGCATCATAAGCTTCTACAGTACTACTGTTATTTTGTGGGTCAAAAAATTTAAAAGTTTGTCCGCCACTGAATGACATACAACATATTTTACAGTATTTCAGTCATTCATTATTTCCCACACTACAATTTATTGCAAACACATTCTGTGCCCGTTTGAACTGGTTGAAGAAACACTCTTTCTCTTGTAATCCTAATCCTTCTGATTACTGTTTTGTGACCTTAAAGTGTTCAGGACACCCTGCTCTTCTCCTACTGACATGATGGACCAAGATTATTTCACAATGAAAAATTCAGCCCGACATAAAACTCCATTTCACACCTTTCACTTTTCTCTCACAAGCCTAATAATGGCTGTCTGAATTTTTTTTAGCCCAAAGCTGGGTCACACAACTCTCCTCCGCTGCTCAATAGATGCTGCTCGGTTAATGAAGTAACAACAAATTGGGCTGCAGACTAATTTGGAATGGCGTTCCTTGGCCCCTCTTGGCCCGTGGAGATGTGTTTCATTTTCTCTTATCAGTGATTCAGTCATGTGGATTTACGCATGGACGCTTCTGTCTCCCCTGATCGCCGCGCTAATGGAAACTTCGTTAATGTCATTAATCTATGGGCCGAGACTTGTACCAAACACATATTTTGCTGTTTGTGCTTCATTTGTTAGATAACGCTAAGAGCCTCCTTTGTGTCAGAGTTTATTGAGAATGAAGTATGACACACACAAAAAACTGTTTTATGGAACTATATGGTGATGTGGGGTTTACCTTGATTAGACCATCATGCTAATAATAGTGTGAATGTTTATGAAGCATTCACACTATTGTGATCCAGTTTTCTCCCGTACATTTTTTGCCATATTTCTCGTTCCGCAATTTCTGTGCCATTTCAACAAATCATAAATCAAATTGTTCAGCTCGTTCAGGAGAAGGGTGCTATGACTTTTGGTATTGGCGCAACTTTAGCTTTTTGAAATATTTAGCCTTTTCTGCCATTTTATTTTTTCTTATAGAAAATGAATTGAGCTCATTTTACATCCTTTAAATCTTTAGATCTGTTTACAAGCTTTTACTGCTACTTTCACATTTTGTTCTCGTTCAGCTTCTTTTGGCTTCCTTGTCCAAATGTAAACTTTTTTCCAGCTGCTTTCAGCTAATTTCAGCTGTTTTTCAGCTGTTTTTGTTCAGATTCTTTCTGCTAACTACATTTTTCTGCTTCTTCTAACTTCTTTCTGCTAATTTTGGCTTATCCTTTCAGTTTATGTATAAAAGTTTCAGCTTTTTCCACTGAAACCTGCATTAATAATGTGGAATTTGAAAATAAATAAAAAATAAATAAAAATAAGCTCAAATTAGTGTAAAAACTGCAACAATTTAGCAGCTTTTACACTAATTTTAGCTTTTTTGACAAATTCCACATTTTTTGAACTATTTCAACTTTTTTCAGCTTGATTTTGCATAAATGTGCTCTCTCCCCCCAAAAAAATGTTGTAATTTAAGCTTCTTTCTGTATTTTAGCTACTTTTCAGCTGTTTTTAGCTATTTTCAAATTTTTCCCCCAGATAATTTCCACCTTCTTATGCTCATTTATGCTTCTTTCAGCAAACGTGTTCTTTCTGCTTTCTTCTGCTAATTTAAGCTTGTTCTTCCTTTTCAGCTACTTTTTTTTAGCATTTTCAGCTAATTTCAGCTGTTTTCAGGTAAATTCAATGTTTTATGGTCGTTTCTGTTACTTTAAGCCTAATTACATTCTTTCTGCTAATTTTAGCTCCTTTCAGCTTTTTTCTTAATTTCAGTTTAATCTGCTATTTCATCTAATTTTTAGCTGTGCTAAATTGAGCTCTTTCAGCTAATTCCACAGTTTTAGCTCATTTCAGCTCTTTCCACTTCCTCTTTGTAATTTAAGCTTCTTTTTGCCTTTTCAACTACACTCTTCAGCTTTTCTTTCCAAATTTCAGCCTTTTCTTTAAGTAATTTCCTAATTTTTGTGGTGATTTCTGCTTATTTAAACCTAATTTAACAAATATGTGTTCTACCCGCTTTCTTCTGCTAACTTAGGCTTGTTCTTCAATTTACATTTCAGCATATTTTTAGCTAATTTTAGCTGTTTTTTAGCAAGTTCTTCAGCAATAAGCATTCACACTGCATTTTTGCAGGAAATGCAATGTCTTTGGGTGTCAGTATAAGAAATGCAGGCAACACAGAAGTTGTGTTGTTGGAAGCACAATCAAGATTCAAACCAAGATGCAGTAAAAATTCTCTTTCTCTTAAATCTAATCTTTGGTTCCCTCCGAAGCAAAAGATGAAAAAGCCTCTCTCAGCATCCACTAAGCGTAACAAGATGTGATCTGTGATTATACCTGAACACTGAACTCTGATCTTTGCTGCCTGGAGGACACAAGTTCAACACACCAACTCAAAATTCAGCTGCACAGATTAGTCAGAGAGCAAAACACATCTGCCAGGATGAATCCCCATCATGCTTATTGCATGCATATTCTCTATTAGGTAAGTCGGTGTGTTTTTATTGTCGCTAAATTGAGCGTCGCTACAAAACTTGGACCGTGGGTGTTGCTCCGAGTTGGGCGGGTGACAGAAAGCTTGAGGTCTTTCAGAGAGGTAGAAAGGTCACCTTTGAAATAGCATGACTAAAGTGGAGGAACGTGTCTACTTTTAAGGAATTATTACACATAAAAGGCCTCTTTTTTAAAAATTTTGATTCATGTAGAAACTAAGAAGTAAACTGGCTGCTTTGAGGCACGCACTGTTCAAGGTGTGGTGTAAAAACCATCTAATCTTTAAATATTAAGGTCAAATCAGATTGTGTAAATATTCTCTATTTTATACTATTTCCTAAAAGCATTAAAAAAATGCTAAACAAATGCCAAAAGATAAGATCAGAATGAATGCATAATGAAATACTTGTAAGTTGTGTTTTAGTTTTTACATGCACTTAAAAAAGAAAACTCAAACCTATGTTACTGTTGTCAAAACAAACCTTTTGGTAAATTAGACAACTTTAAAGGTACATTCCTTAATATTTATTGATAAGATTATTAAGCTGCTACTGTATGTGACATGGCCTGATTTTTTCATTTTATTTTATTTATTTATTTTAGTTTTGGTCGTTCCCTTCCTCAGGGGTTAGCACAGCAAGCGATCTCACACTAAGATTTGGTTATTTATTTATTTATTTATTTATTTATTCATTTTTATTCATTTTATTATAATAAGATACAACAATTAACACATATGTAATTAGAAAAAATATATAAAAAATATAAAATGGAAGGTAGCAGATGAAGAAAAAAATCGTATTAAATCTGCTCCTTATTTATCTAATAAACAATTCAAACAAATGCTTTCTGTAAATAACAAAACAAGTAAATAACTCATTCAATTTTCAATTATCATACATTACTCTTTAAAATACATTCATATATATTTGTTTAACAATTCTATTTGAACCAGTTTCTTAAATACAAGGATTGATTTGGCTTCCTTAACATCTGTCCTTGTTATCCCACAATCCTACTCCCTGAATTAAGGTAGTTCTTCCCTTCAAACTAGTTCTAAACTGCGGTTTTAGAAATACATATTTCCCCTTGAGATTGTAGCAGCTTGATCTTTTCACAAAATACATTTGGATATTAGACGTTATGTTATTGTTTAACACCGGAAGCCCTTCCTGATACAATCGCTGAGCTACCGCAGCCCACATGTGTGGAGCAGGGGGCTAGCATTTAAGGTGTCCTGCCTAATTAATGGACAAAAATTATTTGTAAAGTTTTTTGTTTTTTGGATCTTGAGCGAGGAACCATTTTTGTCAAAACTGCACATAAACAACAAGCGCTAAAATAAATTCACTGACAAATAAATTGCACAAATTCACAAATCCTTTCCCTTTTTCCTCTTATCTTGGTGGATGAAGTAACAGGTCGTGAATTATCTTACCAACATGGTTTTGATGCTCTGCTAATTTAATATTTATCACAAAAATGCCAACGTAAGCACGTGAATTGAAACTAATGTTCCTGTCTTGTGCACTCAGTAATGAAGAAAGGGTTAAAATACATGTTCAAATTCTGAATATGTCTTCTTTATAGGCTGAAAATACATCTGTGTTTAAATTTATGTGCGGTATAATAATATTTTAAAATAGGCCCTCGTATCCTTAATACTCAAACCAAACTTATAGTTCATCAGTCTTTTCCACAAATACATCCCCACTTTACAAATCTGTTTAAATTGAGCTGCAGATTTTAAACACACATGTTTAATCATGCCGATTTTAAAATCCAACGTTATTTCCTGCTTGGATGATCGACGCTCACAAAGGCACTGTAATGTTGTCATTAGTTATGCTTCTCTGGTGACCAAAAGATGGATCCTTAAGTCCCGGGATCCAATAAGTTTGTATATGAATGGTTGGAGGAGATAAACTACATCAAATAAATGAAATAACTGATGGACGACGAAGGGAAGGCCTCTTAATTAAAAATATGAAAATGAACAAAATCTCTGACAGTACTTTTTTTTTTTGGACCTTGTGAATGGCGGTAGAAATTTTTTGTACATTTAAAAATAAATAAGTAAAGTTTATTTGGGCTGAGAAGAGTTCTCAGTCAGTTACTGGTTGTTCTATTGAGCAGGATCTGGTTATTACTCAATTAATTGTGTGAATGTTTATGAAGTATTCATACTATTGTGATCCATTTTTTCTTCCATACGTTTTTTTGGCATCTTTCTTGTTCCACAGTTTTTGTGCTAATGTTCAGCTCGTTCAGGAGAAGGATGCTATGACTTTTGGTATTGGTGAAACTTTAGCTTTTTAAGATATTTAGCCTTTTCTGCTAATTTTTTTCCCCATAGAAAATGAAATGAGCTCATTTTACATCCTTGAAATCTTTAGATCAGTTTACAACCTTTTACTACTCCTTTCACATTTTGTTCCGGTTCAGCTTCTTTCAGCGTCCTTGTGCAAATTTTAAAATAATAATAATAATTCAGCTGCTAATTTCTTTTAACTTCTTTCTGCTATTTTCAGCTTGTTTTGCTCCTTTCAGCTTATTGTTTCAGCTTTTTCTGATATTTCAGCTTCTATTTAACGGCTTTATGCTAATTTTAGCTTTTTTGGCTAATTCGACGTTTTTTGCACCAACTTCAACTTTTTTTCTGCCTAATTCAGCAAAAATGTTCTCTTTCCTTCTGGTAATTTATGTTCCTTTCTTCTTTTTTTAAGCTACTGTTCAACTGGTTTTTGCTCATTTAAGCTTTTTTTTGTTTGTTTTTTCTCAGAAATTTTCCACTTTTTTGTGCCAATCTCTGCTACTTTCAGCCTAACTGGGCAAACATACTCTTCTGCTATAAACTTGTTCTACCTTTTTAGTATTTTTAAGCTATTTTCAGCTGTTTTCAGATAAATTCATGTTTTTCACAGTTTTCAGCCTAATTATTGCCTTTCTGCTAATTTCAGTTATGTTCCTTTCAGCTTCAGCTAGTTTCAACTACCGTACTTCTGCCTTTTCAGCTACTATTTAGCTGATTAATACTACTGTAATTTGAGTTTTTCTCTACTTCATTTCAGCTCTTTCTGCTTCCTTCTACCCTCCTAAAAACAAGGCATATAATGACAAATTTGAATATATTACATTTGCAAACATTGTGTTCATAGTTATTTAGTTTAAGCTTCTTTCTGTTTTTCCTCTCAACCATTTTTTGCTAAATTTAGCTTTTTTTCCCTAATTTTCTGCTCATTTCTGCTTATTTAACCCTAATTCAGCAAATTTGGTTATATGTGTTATTTCTGCTTTCTTCTGATAATGTTCTTCCATTTCAGCTACATTTCAACATTTTTGAGCTCCAACAATTTTCAGTCATCTGGACAGTTTGGGGGGGCTGAAACGTTTCATCTTCCACCCAGAAGCCTTATTCTGGATGGAAGGTGAAACATTTCAGAACAAAAAAAAAGAAACCCTCCAGATGACCTGACTGAAAATTGTTGGATTGTATACCTGGATTATTGAGCATGGACTTTGTTGGTTTTTTAGCTAATTTCAGCTGTTTCTCCCAACTGCAAGTTCATCTGCAATTAAGCACTCACACTGCATTTTCACAGGAAATTAAATTTCTCTTGTTAGTGCCAGAGCAGAAATGTCTATTTTTTTAATTCTTTTCATAAAACATATTTGAAATAGAAGGAAACAACCATTTGTTTTATTCTGAGGCTCTCCTATCGAGCACTGAGCGAGATTTAAGGGCACCAGTTTACCTCAGAGCAAACACTGAGACAAAGTTTGTTTAAAAAATGCAATCAAAAGAAGATAGTGCAGTTCAACAGATGGATTAAAGTTAAATTCATAATTTTTTTTTTGAGTTACCACTGAATAAGTGATATGAACATCAGAGTTTCTGTTTGATATGTGGCTCGGTGTAAAGATCATTGATTCAGCTTCTGTGCTCTGTTGTTGCTCGTTTCTGTTTTTACAGCTGGACAGCTTCGCAGAAGTCCTCACTGATAAAAATGTTTAACCCCTTTAAGTTTTTCATTTTGGTCAAAACTGCAAACGTGTCTTTTGGCTGCGGCAAACTGGGATTTGTTTAGTTTATTATTTTTTTCCTGAGTGTTGTCTTCCACCTCTTACAGAGGGCCCAGCTGTAATGGTTTTCCCTTTAGTCTTGGAATCAGATTAATTTGCCTTTGCAGACTCGATTATATTAGTGCCTACTCCACCTTTAAAAAAAAAAAAAGTGAAATCAGACTGTGTCCAAAAATCTGATTTCAATTTTCAACCCAACTCCTAAACCGAAGTTTACATAGTTTTCAAACCACCAGGTTCTTGTTGTGCCTCTTCTAGACTCACCTTGAAATCATGCACTTCATGAAAGAACCATGCTTTGAAGCTTTATCTTGTTCAAACAAAGTCCTGGTGAAACCTCACTGCTGGCACAACCATGCACACGTGTGAGCAGCACCACTGTTGGATGGTTCAGAGCCATGAGAACGTGTTGCAGATGGGAGGTGCTGTGAGGTCGTGTGAATTTGTATGACTCTAAACACCCATATGGAGAATATTCTAACACTAAATTATACAGGTCGTCCCCGACTTACGACGGAGTTCCGTTCCTACGCCCGTTCGTAACACGGATTTCGTCGTAAGTCAAAAAACACATACACACAGGCCGCCCCATATACACGTACATACAGTATACGGTACTGTACAGTTACCAAGCACTTTGCCAATCCTAACACAGTACCCTACATAATTATCAAAAAACACATACACACAGGCCGCCCCATATACACGTACATGTACGGTACTGTACAGTTACCAAGCACTTAGCCTATCCTAACACAGTACCGGTACCCTACATAATTATCAAAAAACACATACATTTGGAGCCATAATGAAGGAAAAAAAAAAGAGTTAATTTCTTACTGGGAGCTGGTCAATTCTTCCTCCGTCTGTTAGCATGTTAGCTCGTGCACCTCCGAGCTCCTGCAGCTTCACACGGTCAACAGCTTTTACAGCAACGTCTGTTAGCATGTTAGCTCATTGCTCAGCTTTAGCCTCTCTGCCTCGTAAACCTCCGCTCCAAAAATAAGGTCTCCTGTATTTCAAAGTCAAAGTCAAAGTCAACTTTATTGTCAGATCTGCAATATGTACAGTGCAGGACATACACAGGACCGAAATTGCGTTTCTCTCAGTCCCTCGGTGCAACAGTAAACATCTAAACATTGAAACACTGAAACATATAATAATAGACATAAGCATAAAATAGTAAAACTAACACTGTCCTGAGTTTTTTGCATAGTGGTATAAGAGTATGAAAATTTACACCAACTCTAAAACTAAAACATTAAACATTTAATGAACATAATATTGTCCTGAGTTTTTGCATACTAGTATAAAAAAAAGAGTATAAAAAGTATAACTAAAATAAACTAAAGGTTTCTAGCATTGACATTTGCAAAGTGGCAAAGCAGCGTATGAGTCAATGTACACAGTACACGCGGTCCAGAGTTAGCATATTAGCCACTCCTAACCTCCTCTGCTCCGGTCTGCTGTAAGTTTCCAGCGTGTGAAGCTCCCCCCTCCCTCCCGTAAGTTTCGTTTCGGTACCATATTTTCTGGTGTAAAGTCGCATAAACCGCTTAACTCGAAATAATGGTTTTCAATGGGAGCGCATTTGTAACCTTGAAACGTCGTAAGTCGAGACCGTCGTAACCCGGGGACTACCTGTACTGTGAAACACACACTGGCTGTGCATGTTGATATGAACTTTAAAATATAGTTTGATGTTTATTTTGGACAATGACCATAAAATTGCACTCATGAGAAAAAAAAAGCTGCTACCGTTTGCTCACTGTTTTGTACGGTTCAGGCAGTTCGTGTGCTGCTACAGTAACTGTGTTTGCATTCAAAACTTAATATATTTGAACTTATGTTGCACTAATAAAATCTGTTGATTTAAATAACGGAGGTTTTTATTTTTTTATTTTTTAAGGTCATTAAGAGTGCTGCAGCACCTTCTGCACCCCTGCTTCCAGTGACCTTGGACTTGAATATAAGCACAGTTCATCAGAAAAATTAAAGAAACTCAGACAAAATAACGGCAATCCCAATTTTGCTGCAGAGAGCAGATTTAAATATTTTAGCAAAACAAACAATATAATAAAAAATATTATAAAGTGGTTTATTTTATCGGGAGCGTCAAAAACAAAAATCCCTGCGTATATGAATCAATTTGCAAAGATAAATTAAGACAGTGCTGATGCTTGGACTTAAATTGAAAAGAACAGAAACATTGTAATTTTTTTTAGCACATATTATGTCAGCTGAGATAAAATAATTACTTATTTGGATACCGACACACACACACAGAGAACTCACACGCCCCGGAGCAACATCTGGAAGCTCCTCTGTCAGCAAGGACTTTGTGAAAAGACTAAACTCAGATTTATTCATTCTTTTAATAAGTTCAATATATTACGCAGCGCCTGGAGCCAAAGCCGCATCATGAATTGAATGAACCAACTTCATCGTTGCGCCCCGGTATAAAATGATCAGTTGCTATTGATCAATAATTTAGACAAGTGCCAGATTATTGACAGGAAGACAAAATATGTTTGGCCGACTATGTTTGAGAAATCCCCCCCACTCAATCACTGGAACAGAAATTGCTCCATGGAATATAATATTGCAGCAATGTTTCTTTTCCCTCCTGCAGATCAATGCTAATTGAGGTTCTGGATGATGAATGTAGCCTGAAATATTTTTTAACCCATCGAATGCTGCTTCGCAACAAGAAACGTAGCCTGGTGGGCTCCTGCTCCATGACTCTAGGTATTTAGGAGGAAACTGACAGTTTTATACTTTTTATGTGTAAACCTTTCACCTTTGGATTCTAGTACCGTATAAAAAGCAAGGAATAAAAACAAACACCTATGAGGAACAACAGGATGGGAATAGCAGCAAAATATGATAAAAGCATCCAACAGAAGGATGCTGTTTGATCCCCGAAGTCCTCCAAACTGTGCACAATCCAGCTCGTGGACGGCGCGCAGCAGATGGGGTAAATCATGCCATCATGTGGAAAATAGACCTGTTGTGTTGTCACAGAGACAAAATCCAGTAACGTGTGCCAAATGGACCACCAGAGGAAACTGCAGGACGCTGTGGCAACAGGAGGAAGCTCTTCTGTTGCATCCAAAGTGATAACAAGATCCTCAAGTTTAGCTGTCGCAACCTGTTGGACAGGTGAGTATTTACTCAAAATCACTGAAATATAAAACATTTTATATACTAATACTGTTGTATCCATGCAATACACATATACTTAATGTCACTGTAATTATCAGTTGTTTAAAAAAACTAATGCAAGCTTCTAAATAAAATTATAATAAAGTGAAACATTTTTGACTCATTGCTGCCACCAAGTGTCGCTTTAAGTTTAAGTTCTTAATCTAACTGAAAATGACATATTGTGTTGTTTAAAATTACTAAGCTAAAATATTTATTCTAATGCCAATAATAATGTTTTTTTAACCACTGTCAGAAAACTTAATGCTATTATTTTCCTATTTTTGTTTAAGTTTTAGTAATGTTTTTAAATCCAGACCAACCCACTTTGGTTGGAATAGTCTTTAAAAAAAAATCACAACTACTTATTAAGTATTAACAACTCCATTTCTATTTCATAGCTATTTATAAAAGTGATTTTATTGTAAATTGGTGCAAATTTAGAAAAAAAATAGTTAATTGTAGAGCTTTTTTTCTACAAAAAGTAATACAAGAATGAGCTTTTGATCAGTACTTGATCTCTAAACTCCATCAGACTGTCTGAAAACTAAATAACTGTTAATATATTTTATATTCTTTCAACCATATTTGATTTTTAGTTGGGATGCACGACATTATCGGCACGGCATCGGCCGATATTAGCGATAAAGTTAACAATCGGCCATTCCATCAAAAATAAAACTCAGATATAAGGCTTCTGTTTTAAGTTAATTTTTAATTTAAGAAACTGTCAAGTATATATATTAATGCACCACTACCGGTACTTAAGCACTTGTCACTTGTGAAAATGTATGAATTTGCATTGTTTGAGTGTTGTCATTGTGTTAAGAGTAAATGTTGTGAATACATTTGACATTAAACATAATCCAAGTTGAAGTGTTGCATCATTTTCAGCCCCTTTTTGGCATCTGTATTTGGTAGCAGTTCAAATTGACAAAGACCATGCAGAATACAAAAATGTAGTATTTTAATTCCACAGCAGAGAAGGCTATGTAGTCTCTGAAAAATTATCGGTATTGGTATTGGCCAAATAAGTTTTAACATATCGGCATATCGAATATCAGCCAAAAATCCAATATTGTGCATTCCTAATTTTTTTTTATTTGTTACTTTTATTTAATAACAAGTGCCAACTGAAAACATTTTATGTCCTTGTCAAAAGTCCCATCTCCTCCCTTTCATTTGCTCACAATAAAGAATTCAAACCTAAGTTAATAGCATGAGCAGCTAGAATAAAAACAGGTCCATTCAGCATGGGGCTCTCTTAGAATTTCAATTTACCTACTGCATCACAGTTCATCTTTTACTTTCTGTCCATAAGAAGGTGGCAGCACGTCTGGATTTTGTTCATATATGACTTTTAATCACAAGAACATCCCCTTTTGTTGAAGTAAAGCCGAGTCATAATGCAGCATTATGTGGGTGTTTTGATAGTGCTTTTATTCTTTACAGATTCAACTGTGCAGCAGAACACCGACAAGTCATTTTAGGTGGCATTTTTACATTTTACATTTCGTACATAATTCATGAACTGTGCGACAGAACAACGGCATTTGAGCACGTTCCTATAAAATCTATTTAGAGACTTAGTGGGAAACAGTCTTAAATTCAAAGTACTAAGGCTATGCATATACAGATGATGTGGTTTAAAGGGCCACCTCATTCACATCATAAATATTATATATTCAAGTCATCTCTGAGTATCTTTACTCTGGAAGAACGTGTACATTTGTTTGGAAACTGTTAAAAAGAGCTGATAAAAGTGAGGTTAAGACCAATTCAGGAAAACATACTGTAAGCAGCAACTGCATTTTACTTTAATGTTGTTAAAGCAAAAATTAAAGTAGTGCAAATTATGAAACCTTAAAAAATAGCACATAAAATTGAAATAAATGACACATTAGAAAATGTTTCTGCAAGAT
>JBBPBX010025621.1:21749-38741 GCA_038048925.1 Garcialebias charrua
ATGTGTTTAAATGTTCTTGATTTCTTGTGTACAGCACTTTGTTGCAGCTGTGGTTGTTTTAAATGGCTTTATAAATAAATTATTATTATTATTATTAATAATATTATTTAGAAGCCGATTTACACAGTTTGCTGCAGTTTTCAGCAGTGTCCGCCAGCTTTCGGTTAGCTCCGGCCTCGACAGCCGGCTTTGGAGGACCGTGTGTCCGATCAGAGGTTGTCTCATATGGATAAAAATGAACTGGAAGCGCTTGGTGAACTCTGTGGACGTCTCAGGCCCGGAGCAGCAGCCGCCGATCGCTCTGCCGTGCCACATCCCACCACGCCGGCCGACACCACCAGCTCACCGCAGGAACACCGAGCTAACATGCTAATGCGGAGAAACGCCCAGTAAGTTATTAACTCTTTTTCCCTTCATTATGGCTCCAAATGTATGGAGCGAACATGCTAACAGTCCTTCCTGTAAACAGTTTGGACTGCATGAAGCAGTTGGAAGCTGCAGAGCTCGGACATGCAACGAGCTAACATGCTAACAGGCTTCACCAGCTAACAGTAATAAATTAAAGGTGAAGTCTGCAGTTTCTGTAGAACATCAGCACTTAGAAAAAAATTCAACAAGCAAAGCATTCTGATCCCTCCCCCTCAGAGCCATATATGGCTCTGCCCCCTTGTGGTCTGTTAAAATTCAAATTCAAGCTCTGTTTTTATTGGCTGATTCAAATTCAAGCTCGGTTTTTATTGGCTGGTTACAAACTTTGTTTTTATTGGCTGGAAAATGGCGGGTCACTTTTTCTTTTTAGAAATGCTTATTTACCACCTGGAGAAGCAAGGGGACAATATTTTTTTTTATTTTTTTCAGAGATTACCTCTCTAACATCAATCTAGTGACAGAGTGAAGAAATATGTTAAAAATATATTGTTAGAAAAGTTACATATAGCAGCTTTAACTATTTTTTTCCTTCATTATGTCTCCAAATGTACTGTATGTGTTTTTTGTACTGTGTTAGGGTCAGTGGAGGGCCTTTGACCGCTAGAGAGCGCTAATGCGCTAATCCGCTTATAGCGTAGCTAAATAATCTGTTAGCTTTACATCGGATTAACTAACTTTTATAATTCATACGCGGATTTGTGCTATTTTTATTTACAATGAATGCAGTACCGTTAATAACTAATTATCTATCAGTAAAAACGAAATAACGTATTTACGAGCTCGGACGACAGCTAACAGACTATATCCTGTCAGCGCCGGATGTGGTCCGTGACAAAAAAGCGTCCCCCTCAGTCTCTTGGTGTGTGCTCTCTCTATAGCAGTTAGCAGCCAGTGTGTTACTCTGCAGCCTTATTGCTTGTTTTCGAAGAGTCAGACGAAGACTTTTTAACATGGAGGGTGAACTTGTGGATGTTTCTCAGCGGCCTACGCGACGCGTCTGGATTTAAAAAAAGAAGTTCGCCACATTAGCACTCTTCAAAATGGCGTCCGCGACGGCCAAAGAAGCCAGGATTTTACAACAAAACACGGTAAAACAATTATTTCTTTGCTGAGAAAAAATATATTTCATAGCTGACGTTATAGCACAAGTTTTTCTGAGCTTGAGAGTTTCACGAAATGGTCAAATCTGCTGGATTTAAAAAAAGTAGTTCACCATTAGCACTCTTCAAAATGGCGTCCGCGACGGCCACAGAAATTAAGAACATAAAATAGCTGACAGGGCAGCAAACTTACATACTCAGGGAATCACAAGGAACTCAGGAGACAGAGGCAACAGGAGACAATGCCAGGACAACGATAAACACAGAGATACAGACTTATTTTTGATTTGATTTGATGTTCATTCATTCATTTTAAAAGAACAATACAAAACAGTTTCATCAGATACAAGGATGAATAGACTTTTAGCTGAATGGATGGATGGATAGACAGTTAGCTGAATGGATGGATGGATAGACAGTTAGCTGGATGGCTGAATGGATGGATGAAGACAGTTAGCTGAATGGATGGATGGATAGACAGTTAGTTGGATGGCTGGTTGGATGGATGGATGGATGGATGGATGAATAGACAGTTGAATGGATGGATGAATAGACAGTTAGCTGAATGGCTGGATGAATATAGACAGTTATCTTAATGGATGGATGAATAGACAGTTAGCTGGATGGATAGATGAATAGACAGTTAGCTGAATGGATGGATGAATAGACAGTTAGCTGGATGGATGGATGGATGAATAGACAGTTAGCTGAATGGATGGATGAATAGACAGTTAGCTGGATGGCTGGATGGATGATCTTTAACAAGTTCTAAAATCATTAAAATTTAACCTCAGCTTGTGCCTCTGACCCAACAGAACCTCCTTCAGCAGCAGAACCCTCTGTGGTTCTCTGCAGGACTTCATCAGTCTCTCTCCTGGTTCTGGAGGAGTTCTGACCCACTCTTCTTTCCATTGTTGCTTCAGTTCTTTGAGGTTTCTGCTCAGCTCTCTGAAGGTCCCACCTTCAGGTTCAGGTTCTGGACTCTGACTGGGCCGTTGATTTGATTTGATTTGATGTTTATTCATTCATTTTAAAAGAACAATACAAAACAGTTTCATCAGATACAAGAATACAAGTAGGATAAAATGAAAGGAGCAGAAAGAAGATGAAATCTTATTATATCTGCCCCTTATTTCACAGTTTGTTCAACCAATGATAACCTTCAAACTACATCACAAAATGAATAACTCTACTTAATTTTTCTAACTGTAATACACAAACACACTAAGCTACATCATAAGTACAACATAAGTGTAATACACAAACACACTAAGCTACATCATATATAGTTTTTGAGCAAGTCCTTTTTGACCTTTTTCTTAAATGTATACATTGATTTTGCATTTTTAACATCACTCTCCAGAACATTCCACAATCGAACTCCCTGAATTGAGGTAGACCGTCCCTTTAAGCTGGTTCTGAATTGTGGTTTGATGAATATCTGTCCCTTTGAGATTGTAATAACTTTGTCTTTTTATAAAATTTCTTTGGATATTTAAAGGTAATGTGTTATTATGAGCCCTATACATAACTGATAAAATACTATATTCTACCAATTCCTGGAATTTCAATAAATTTAGCTGAAGAAACAAGGTGTTTGATGGGTGACTGAAATGTTTTCTGGTGATTACTCTTACAGCTCTCTTTTGTAAAATAAAAACAGGCTTTGTAATTGTTTTGCACGCTTTTCCCCAAACCTCAATACAATAGATTAAATGTGGAACAATGATTGTGTTATACAACATATACAGAGCTTTATCAATTAAAAAATCCCTGACTTTATATACAGGTACATGAACACACAGCATGACAATCACAAACACCTGGACAACAAAATGGAGGAGATAAGCAAGACAATTAACAGAGAGACCAGGGAGTGTAGGGATGGGGACCCACCACCTGAGAGCAACATGCTTACAACTGTTATCTTGAAGTTCTGTCTCTGTGGCCCTCTAGGGTGTAGAGAGCCACAGAAACGGTTATGGTAGGCCGGATTTGGCCCACGGGCCTTGAGTTTGACACATGCGATCTAGTGGTACTAAAAGTAACAAAAGAAGAAAAAAAAACAGCCAAATATGTCAGCAGTTTAGCTAACAGACTTTGGAATGGGTACATTTTGTCCTTGTCAAACCTGTTGAAGAGAACCAAACTAAATACTCTGAAACTCAAACAACTTACTGTATAACAGTTCATGCACCGCTAGTTGGCAGTGTAGTGCAAATATTGCATAACTTGCTGCTACCAATTGTTGAATTTAATTAGCGGATTAGAATTAGCTTCCCCTAATTTTCATAAGACATTAGTGCTTTTGAAATTGCGGACCTAAATAAATTAATTAGTGCTTTAGAAATAGCGGAACTAATTTTTGGATTAGCGTTGCCCACCACTGGTTATGGATAGGCGAAATGCTTGGTAACTGTACAGTACTGTACACGTACGTGTATAAGTGGCGGCTCGTGTGTTTTCCGACTTATGGTGATTTTTGACATGCGAACGGCCGTAGTAACGGAACTCGTTTGTAAGTAGAGGACTACCTGTAGACATACTGTCATGAACATCTATACAAATTCAACGTATATTAGAAAAATATGTCTAAATCAACAGTGGACATGCAAAAACAACTAAACATGAACTAAACTATAAACTTTAAGTCTGACTGCATATCTCATTTAACATTTAGTATTCCAGTATTGCCAAAAAACTAACAAACATCACATTAACTGACAACCGTCAAAGCCCAGGGTACAATAAAAAGGAACCAAAAGCCTATCTATACCAGAAGTGAAACAGCTGATGTCCCTGAGGCCGATATTCAGAGGGATGGACCTCAAACATGACAGTAGGGGCAGGGGTTATAGACACAACCAAGTCCCTCATCAGAAGTTTGATTGAAACCATAAGACAGTGACAGGGTCTTTTTGACCTTGACCCGTGTTGATACAGCCATGACGAGACCACCCCATGACAAGCTTTCAGCCTCTTTCAACAACTGACCTAACTGAATCTTTTATTTCTTGTCAACAATTGAACACAACTTTACTGCATCTTTTTGACTTATCTTTTATGTTACTCATCTGCAACCTTTCACATCAAACCTCCCGTTTTGGATAATTTCCCTAAGAGCTGTGGTTATTAATCGAGCCTAAGGCCCGACTGACAGGAGTTATCACCAGTGGATCAGTTCAGCTCTGCCTATCTGGACTTTTTTGTCAGATCAGAGCTTCTGGTGTCTCTTCCGCCTGCAGCCAGTGTCTACCATAAGGAAGTCTGCTACATTTGTGGCTCTCCCTTATCTATTTCATTTTTGAACATCCCACAATCAACGAGCCTGTAGCGTTTAATTGCTGGAGGACAATAAATTGCATCTCCTCCCTCAGACTTCCTGTTAACCCCCACTGGCACTTACAGCAGCTCAGATGGCTAATAATCCGCCTGATTGCCACCTCTGTTGATCAACTGACTTTAACTATATCCCTTGTTCTGTAAACACTGATTTACCGACTTTTTCCAATTCCAATTCCCCAAAAAATTATTCATTTAATTTAAAATACTTTTTTTTTTACAATAAAACACAAATAATACACAAATCAAAATGAAAGAAAGCAGAAGAAGAATACATCTTATGATGTCTGCTCCTTTTATCCTCATAATATTTTTAAACAAAATATAATATACAATAAAAGCGATACTAAAAAGAAAAATACATCAACTCAAACAGCAGTTTCTTTAGATTCAATTATTCTTGATTATACCTTCAAAAAACTAGCTTTAATCTTTCTCTTAAATATATACAGAGATCTGACATTTTTTAAGGTCATCCTCCAAACCATTCCATAAACCTATACCCTGGATTAATGTGCATCTTTCCTTCAAGCAAGTTCGAAACTGTGACTTCACAAACATTTCTATCCCCTTTAAAAAATAACAACTCTCTCTTTTGACAAATTTAGTTTGAATATTGGAATTTTTGTGGGCCTTACACATAAATATTAAAATGTTGTAATCAACCAATTCATAGAATTTCAAAATTTTCAATTTACAAAACAATATATTTGATGGATGGGTGTAATCTTCAATTGAGCTGTACCTAAAACAGATTAAATAAATTGACATCTTTACCAAGCACCATTATGCTGGTTTTCAGTCGACCAAGATGGAAACACTGAACACTGTGACAGAGTTCTCACTACAGTGTATCAGTATTTCTCATTACCCCATTTTAAAGGATTACTATCTCTTTATTTCATCTCACTTTTGTTAAATCAGATTTCCTGTATTTATACAGATGGCATTGTGGGGTGTCAGTTTTGCAAGACAGGATTAGTTTTATTTTTCCATTTGGGTGTCTTTAAAATAACTCTCAGAATATTAAAACATGAGCGTATCAAGCAAGATGCTTTCATGCAGTTTTGCTGAGTGCTGTACAGAGGCTGGTAATTACTTGGGATACACCCTTGGTCTTAATAATGTAGGACTTAATTATTCTTTGAAAATGAAACGTTGCCTTTGGGCGACGTATGATCTTGACTCCATCGTTCTGTTAGAGCCTTATCTAGATTCCAATAGTCTTTAACAGCCCTACTCCAATATTTGTGAGCTCCCTGGTTTTAAACAACATTGGCCCATTGAGGTTTATCTCTGTCAAAATGTACTCTTTGATTGACTTTTTAAAAGGAGCAATTTTCCTTTTTAAGTGGAACAGTTTAGGGTTTAACTCACTTGGTATCTATCTGGACAAGCAAACAAAAAAGGGAAATGCACCCTCGTAAACATTAAGCAAAAGTTACTCTTTTAAATGACATAAATCTCTTAACATGAATCCAAGTTTGAGAATATTATTTCAGCATTATATAAATATTGTGCTGCGCCTGTCAGGAGAGGATCTACAGTTTTTTTTTTTTAATTTATTTTTTTGCAAATCTCGAGTCGTTCTTCATTTTTTAATTTGTTTACTTCAGAAAAGTCAGACTTTGATCTGGTATTTTACAAGTGGTTTTGAAAACTGATTTTATCAGTTTTTCAAAATGTCATAATGTATTTTATCTTTTGTTTTTGGATAAGAATACCCAAGTATTTTTTAGATAATTCTATTTTTTTAAGACATTTAACAACATCCTTTGTATTTTTTTTCTTTTTCTTCTTTAGGCTGCTCCGTTCCTCCGGGGGCGCCACAGTAAACTAACTCGCACTAAGACTTTGCAATTGTTATATTTCATGCAGGCTGTCGCCCTTTAAGCCACGCCCTAGTGGGTTTACCCCTGCGCTTCGCGCCAATCACTGAAGACTTCTAGTCCACGCCCACCTGCCGTGGGCCCCGCCTCGGTCTGCTATTTATTCTGTTGCTGACCGAGAATCGGCTCCCTAAAATATTTCACACCATATGATTCAGAAGATTTCTTTCTATGATGGATTCCAGAAAATCTTTAGGAAATGCACAGGATGCAAACCCGGCTTCATACTGCAGGCCGTCAAGCATCCTGCCTGCGAGATGTGCCTTGGACCCGAACATGCACAGCAGACAGTGGTTCAGCACCCGGAGTGTCTCGCCTGCCAGCTCTTGTCTGAGGACTAGAAGGAGCTCCGGTTCGACCTCGTTGGCCGAATGGCAGTGGAGGCTCAGCCGATGGTGGTCGCTTCCCCCCTCCCTGTGGTTCCTGGAGAAGGGGGATTACGCGTCCACGGGGATAGCTAGCAAGGCCGACCTGTCCCCCGCTGGGGGTTCAGGTCCGATCTCACCCTTCATTCCCCAGCTGGAAGGTGCTAGCCGTCGTGTTACCCCACTTCTCTGAAGTGCGTGGAACCGATCCTACCCCCCACCGAGGGAGAAGCTGTGGTGGGCATGGCCCCCACGACCAACGTGTAGGTACCAGCCTGCCCACCAGCAGATCTGGACCCAGTGACCCGCAAGCTTTGACACGGAGGAGTCATGCAGCAGCAGGGCACCGTCTCCTGAGGGTGAGGGACAGCCGGAGCCCGACACGGTCACGCAGTGTCCTCACATCAACCTGGCCAATGCGTTGCTCGACATCAACAGGTGGGCAGCGGACGTGCACCATGACGGTCCCTGAAGGCACCACACAGGCGTCTTTGACGCCGCTCCTGGTTGGACCTTTCACTGCGATGCTGGTGAACCAGGCGCAGATGCCCTGGCCGTGCATCCCGGACATCCTCTCCCTGCTGCAGGTAGAGAGTGGAGCAGAGCTTGTCCGCGGGTTTTTGGACTGACAGCCACAAAACATGTGGGGAAGCCCGTCACACCGCCCGTACCTGCAGGTCAGTTGAAGTTCGCCACAGGAACGCATCCACAGGTGTGCTTCTCAGGTTGGTGCGCGGTAAATAACATCACGCTCCTGGCGCTCTGAGTCGTGCGGGAGCGAACGCATGAGAAGTCTGGAGCAGCTCTAGAAGCGATCACCAACCTGTGCGGGGCACTGCGACCTGCTCTGCTCGGATCACAGCGTGGGCCACGCTGCTCCAACGACAAGTCTGCTCAAACTGTCTCCCTCCATCACGGAGGAAGTTTTAACGTCAGGGTCCAGTCTCAGCACAGGGTCTGTTCAGTGAGCACTACAGACCGCGTGTTCAAGCAGCTGCGCTCATCCTTGGACGCCCTCCAGCAGGTGAGAAAAAAACCGCAGCGTGCAGAGACTTTCACCCCCGTCACAGACCTTCGCTGTACCCCCAGCTCCGTCCAGAGGACACCCGGCTCACTATTACCAGCGGGCCGGGAGCTCCAGAGGAAGGGGTCGCCAGCAGACCCCATGGGCCAGCCAGCACCACAGTGCTAAAAGAGACATGTTTTAAAAAGTGACGGAGTGGAGGGGATGAGTTCAGCAGTTTTTTTGTTTTCTGACAATAAAGATTCTGTCTTTGAAAACAGTGTTTGTTATTCAGACATGCTGGTTGCCTCTTCCGAGGTCCGTGTACACGGCAGCACGCATCTCCATGTTCGTGCAGTACAAACAAAACAAATTCTTTCACACAAAGCCGAGCTACGAGTGGTTTCGATGTTCCCCCGGTAACCACTCCAGCCCCGCCTCCCCACGCGAAGACCGGGGCAGGGGCACGTGACTGTCTGCAGGCACACAGCGATGCACTGCACAGTCATGTCAGACAAACTACATCTGCACTTGTTAACACAGTTAACTTTCACAAGCCTGGCCTGGACACATTGTTCCAGCCAGGACATTCCTGTCTTCTTCAACATCGAGTCAAGCCACAGGTAATGTCTCTGACCCGTCTACAAAAAGGCGTCTCTCATGCTCACATAATTCAAACGTGTTTCAGTGTTGCACTCGTGAGGCGATGTGCAGTAAACGTCCCTTTTCAGACCAGCCTCCCTTGGGCCACCGCGGACTCTGTCCACTTGGCGGCGGTAGAGGCCAAATTATGTCTACTCAGGCAGCAGAACAAGATGGCTGCCCCCTTGACAGATCACAGAGCGGTTTGGCTGCAAACTTGCTCTCTGAACAAATGGTTGCGGCGTCTGGTTCGCGACGTTTACACTCTGCAGTTTGTAATGACACCGCCCAGGTTCAACGGAGTTTTGGAGACGAAGCTCTCGTCTCCTGCACAGGGGGCGGCGCTAAGATTGGAACTACAGGAACTTTTGGCGAATTACGTCATTTCCGGGGTTCCTTTGGACGACGAAATGAACGGGTTTTATCCATAATATTTCCTAGTTTCCAAGAAATCAAGGGATCTCAGACCGATTTTACCCTTGTCTATTTTCAGCGACTGCATTATGAAACGTACTTTTCATATTTTAACATTGAAGTGCGTTCTCGAAAACGTGACGTCAGGGGACTGGATGGTACTAATCGATCTCAGAGACGATTATCGTCCCAAAACACAGGAAGTTCATAGGTTTACCTTTCAGGGAACCTGTTACGAGTTCAATCGCCTACCATACGGGTATGCGCTTGTGTCGCTGAATTACGAAGGTCATCGAAGCAGCGTAACGCTGCGTTCAAGGGGCTTCCGAGCCATGTATTAAATCGACGATCTGTTGCTACTGTCTGAATCCAAGATGCAGACAGCAACACAGACGGAGATTCTGGTGAGTCATCTGACCGGTTTGAGGCTCCGCTATAAATTGGAGAAAAACTCTATTTCACTAGCTCAACAGATACTTTTCTGGGTGTCAACTTATGCTTATTAACAATGACAGCCGTTCTCTCGAACCAAAGAACAGATTCGCTGACGTCACTCCTCCACCGCGTCCGGCCACACACCACGGTGTCGGCAATCACAATTATGCGGATGTTAGGAATGAGGGCCGCTGGCCACACAGTGGTAAAACTACGTTTATTGAACACAGGTGGTTTATTCATCAGAAAATAGACATTGTACGCCACAAAAGGCGCCAGCTCACGGTCCCTTGTCTGTGAGGACGGACCTGGTGTTCTGGGGGAATCCCAGGACTCTGACAGAGGGGGTTTCCCTGGGCAAAGTCACGTCATGGAAGGCGGTCTTTACCTATACGTCTCTTTCCGGTTGGGGGGGGGGACATTTCAGTCTCAGACAGTGGGCGGGACGTGGGCACGTCTCACCACATAAACCTGTTGGAGTTATTAATAATACACAAGGTTCTCAAACACTTTGTGCACATGCTTCATCACCAGGATGTCCTCTTACACACGGACAACATAACAGCCGCAGCTTACAAGGGCGGGGTTCGTTCAGCCCAGCTGTTGAAAACAGCCAGGGAGCTGCTCTGCTGGGTAAATGTTCACCTCATATCACTGAGGGCTGTTTACATCCCAGGTGTGCTAAACAGAGGTGCCAACATCATGTCGAGAGGGTGGCCTCTGGACAGAGATCGGACGTTACACCCGGACCTGGTGCCTAAAATCTGGACCAGGTTTGGAGGGGAAGTGATTTGTCTGCGACGCAAGAGAAATCACAGTGCACCCTGTTCTCCCTGAGTCCCCTCGACCCCCCTCCCCCACACTCCCTTGGGGATGGACGCTTTGCTCACAATCCGTGGCCGAGGGTATTGAGTTATGCTTCCCTCCAGTTCCTCTGCTATCAACACTGCTGGAAAGAGTGTGAGAGGAGGGAGTATCAGTCGTTCTGATCGCTCCAGAGCGTGTGAACACACCATGGTTTCCGTCCTGCAGCAGCTGACAGGCTGCTCCTGGAGACCTCCTTGGAGAGACGATGCTCTACTGTAGGCAGGGGGTGCAATAAGGAGCCTTCCGGTATTAGGCCAGCATCTGTGGGCTTGGATGCTGAACGACAGCGTCTAGAAAACCTTGGTTCTCTAAAGATGTCATTGGAACCATTCAGGGCTCACATGCACAGTCTTCAATAACTGTTTACGCTTCAAAGTGGGCTGCTTTTCAGCACTGGTGCGTGGACACACATCTGGACCCATGTTCATGTCACTTGGGTCCAATTTTGTCTTTCTTACAACTATTGCTAGACAGAAATTTGGCTTTCAGCACCATTAACGTATGCTGCAGCAATTTCATCATGTCATGAGGGGTTTAATGATAGAACCGTGTTTAATCATCCCCTAATGAAACGTTTTTTGAGGGGTGTTCGCCGTCTTAGGCCAGTTTTCACGGTCCTTGGCTCCTCTATGGGACCTGGTTACTGTGTTGAACGCACTAACTAAGGATCCTTTTGAGCCTCTAAATGAGGTTCCACTAAAGTTCCTGTCATTTAAAACGGCTCTGTTGTTGGCTCTTACGTCAGCTGAAAGAGTAAGTGACCTTTCTGGACTGTCAGTTTCTCCTTCCTTCTTAAAAATACAAGGAGATGGGAGTTCTGCTGAACTTAGGCCTATTCCAGCATTCACGCCTAAGGTCATAACGTCTTCATTCAAGTCCAGGATCATCACACTGGACGGGTTTTGCCTTCCTCCTCACTCTAAACCAGAGGAGGAACAGCTTCACTTGCTTGCCCGGTTCGAGCTCTCAGATGTTATGTAGGACGCACAGCTGCAATACGTAAATCTGATAAGCTCTTTGTACATTTCAGAGAAGGCTCTCAGGGTCAACCTTTGACCCCTCAGCGGTTGTCGCATTGGTTGTGTGAGGCCATCTCCCAGGCTTACAGTTCTGCTGGGCTGCAGCCTCCCGAGGGCATTAAAGCTCATTCCACTCGAGGAATGGTGGCTTCCACTGCCTTGGTCAACGGTCTGTCGGTACAGGATATCTGCTCTGCAGCTTCCTGGTCGTCAGTAACTCCATTTATCCGTTTTTATCTGCGAGATGTCTCCAGCTCCTCCTTGACATTTCTGTCCTCAAGGTTGCAGTGGAGTAAAAACTTTCATTATCAATGAAACTATTGATTAAATGACACAGTCGTTTCTGTCTTTATTGATGGGCGACACCGTACAGCTGAGTCAGTCGAACGTGTGGTTCCTGCTTCTGACTCTGTTTTTCTACTGATGTTGTTTTTCACCATCAGTATCAGGTTGCGCACCTGCTAGTACCTTCAGTAAGGGTGGCGGTTGCCAGGTTGTTGGTTCCAGTCAGACCCAGTGAGGCATGGACCATATCCTGCTTCGCCTTTAACCCACTAGGGCGTGGCTTAAAGGGCGACAGCCTGCATGAAATATAACGTTGGTTACGTACTGTAACCCCAGATTATATGAATGCAGGCAGAGCCCTTTAAGCCCCGGGCCTCCCTGGCTCTTTTGGTGAAATTTTTTTTACCTTATTGGGAGCCGATTCTCGGTCAGCAACAGAATATATAGCAGACCGAGGCGGGGCCCACGGCAGGTGGGCGTGGACTAGAAGTCTTCAGTGATTGGCGCGAAGCGCAGGGGTAAACCCACTAGGGCGCGGCTTAAAGGGCTCCGCCTGCATTCATATAATCTGGGGTTACAGTACGTAACCAACGTTTTTACACCGGGTGCCCTTCCTGATGCAACCACAGACCACTGAGCTACCATAGCCCTCTGAATGGAGCAGAGAGCTGCTATCTAGGGAACCCAGGGGGACAGATGTTGGGGGTTAAGGGCCTTGAACAAGGGCCCAGGGTGGGCCAAATGAGGGTTGTATTTATCAAATGACAATGATGATGATAATTGCATTAAAAAGGATGTTATTTTTGTTTTTGTTTTTATTAAATGTAAGTTCATGTTGTTTTTTGATCTATTATGCATTTAGGGTCAGATTACAACCTGACAGAGTTCTAAAGGTGTTTAAAATTGACAAACTATGTTATTTTAAACCGTTTGATGTCCAAAGAAAGTACGGCACAACAGATTCCTCACTGTATGTTGTTCCATATTGTCATTTAATGACAAGCAATAGTCTGTTTTAATGTGTTTTTAGGTATTTTGGCCTGACAAATAAATGTTTTTATTAAGACTTTTTGTACAATTTGTTTTTGTTTCAAATGCATTGTTGAAATTTTAATGTCTAAGTGTGTATTTTTTTCAACGGTTACCTCCATTATGGCACAGATTTTAATATCTGTTTTTAAATTGAGTAGAATTTTTTACACTCTGAGTTACAATTCAGAAAATAATCCTATCAACACCATTGTTGTGCATGGTTCTAACACTATGAAGTGTTACTTTATATACATTTTAACAATTAAGTAGAGTAAAATAATAACACTTAAATGTGTAAAAAATACTCTTTATGGAGTGATTTCCACTGCTGTGTTAATTCCAAATAACACTATCTGTGTTAAAAAATACTCAATGTAGAGTTAATTTAACACTGGATTATAAAAAGTAAATTTCAAATAACACTATCTGTGTTATAAAGTTGCTCAATGTATAGTTAATTTAACACTGGATTTTCAACTCTTATAAAAGAGTAAATTTCAAATAACACTATCCGAGTTAAAAAGTTGCTCAATGTAGAGTTAATTTAACACTGGATTTTCAACTCTCATGAAAGAGTTAATTTAACACCAATTCGGATTGAGACCAAATACACTCTGGAACAGTGTCAAATTTGACTCTATTTGAGTTGATTTAACACTGCAAAATTTGCTGTGTGTGTAGGTTCAGACACATGCTGCAAGAAGTTAAGAGTCCATAATATTAAGAAATTACATAGCAGGAAGGTTTGTTGGATCATCTACATGAAAATTGAAATCCCCAGAGATGATGATCCTATTTAGCTTGACTGTAGAAGATAAAAAATCCTGAAAGTCTGAGAGAAATGATGAAGCAGGTCCAGGTGGACGATAGATTAATATGGCATATAGGTTGAACTTTACCTATTCTGACCATAATCATCTCAAAGGAGTTGTAAGAAGTTGAAGCAATCATTTGACATAAAAAAGTATTTTTATAGATGACAGCAGTACCACCTCCACGGCCTGTCATCCTTGGTGCAGATAAAAAAGAACACCCCTCAGGGCAGAGTTCCAGGAGATGTGAAACATCATTTTCGCGCTGCCATGTCTCAGAAATAAATAAAAAGTCTAAGCCCTCAGAGCAAAATAAGTCGTTTAGAATGAAGGACTTATTGGCAATAGAGCGTGCATTTATTACGGACATTTTAGCGGAGAAAGCTGCTGACCGTGTAGAGGAGTCCACAGCGGCATCAGGATGAGGAGGCAAGCTGCGCAGTGAGTCGGGATTCCTCCCGCGGCAAACTTTGGATTTCCACAGCTTCAGGTGACAACCCGTGTGGGAAACTTCTGGGAGTGTTTGTAGTCCAGCATCAACGTATACAAGGTTGAAACGCCTGGCTGCACCTACTGCAACCAGATTTCCGCGAAGTCGACGGAGCAACACAAGGAAACCGGCTCTCTTCCCCCGCTTCCTTCGCTTGCGAGTCCAGAGCAGGGGCATATCCACCGGTAACAGAGGAGAGACGCTGGGGGGGACACCGGGTTCCAGCGGTGGTGGAAAAACAACTCCGTTTTGATGACCCTGGAGTTTGACCATCACAGATTTAATCGCCAGTAGTGAGTGGCGATCATATGTCCGCAAGGAAGCCACCCCAGACAGAAACATAACAATAAAATAACAAATGAAGTAAGCAAAGGCCAAGCTAAACACAGCCACCATCTTGCCACACCCCAAACAGGAAATTAAAGTAAATTAATTAAGGTAAAGAGGTCAGCTTGATACTGACCTCCCCTATAACCTTTATATCTGGTGGCCCGTACATGTTTTCTGAAAGTTTATTGATAAATATGTGATCACTCATGAACTTGAAATGTTATGTTGGCATGATTATTCCAATTTTTGGACTCTGAAAGTGATAATTTTTGCTGAGGTGTTCAAGACAGGCAGATTCTGCATGTTTTTATCATTTGAAGCTGAGAGATTGTTATTGATCAACTCTTTAACACGCTGTTAGAAGCTTTTAGGTGAGGTTTTGTCAGCCCGTGGTCTGTGGGGGTTCTGGTTCCGGTCCAGTTCACGCACAGACTCCTGTACAAAGCTTTGTTGACCGCCGAGTCAAACTGCCTGAAAGCTATGATTAACATCTACCAGATCGCTGTGTGTGGTATTTTTACATTTTAGAACAGGTCAAAGCATATTACTGTTAGAACGTTGTCGGCTGGGTTCTGTCAGACCCGAGTCCTGCTCCATTAAAAAGTGGACCGGTACCGACCTTGAAGTGGCTCCGAAAGAGTCTGTGTTTGTTCAACAGCTACAGTGCTGGGTTACTGAGCGTAGCTAAGTTGTACCTGTTTTAATTGTGATTGCCATGTTTCAGAATTTTGGGAAGTTAATTTGAAGCGTTTGAGTTGTTTTAGGGGTCTGTAAAGTTGCGTTCTGTTGTGCTAGGGTAACGTTAAAGCGACGTGTCATACACGTTTGTTTGTTTATGAGCTATGATTGGATAAAACGAGAGCTGTGATCTGTCAATCACGTCTCGTATCTGTAAAGCGAGCGCTGATTCGCTGAAGTGGGGACGCACGCCGTTGCGACCAGCCCACTTCTGTCGTCATTTCCGGCACTGCATTGGTCGAAGGTAAGAAAACTACATTGACCATGAATGCTTAGGAAAAGAACTACATGTGCTATGATTGGTTGGTTAACGTCATGTATTTGTGTAGCGAGCTCCGCCTCGCTGGTGACGCGCCACGCACGCTGCTGCGTCGGCCCGCCCCCTCTGTCTTCAGAATACGTGTCCCCCAACACAAGACAAATGGAGATTTCACTAGGAGCTCTCTAAATACATCATAAAAAGTCAGCATTTTTATGATGAAATGCCATCTTTAAAATTGTTCTGTACACCAACAAAAAACTCCTGTTTATTTTAAATAAGAAATTTAGAATAACAGAGGTATAGACAAACATTTTTGCTTATTTTAAATACAAAAGAGTTTAAAATAACTAGCAAAAGTACATTTTTCACTCCAGATAACTGCAGCAACACTCAAACAGTTTCTGGAAAACAGGATCTGCTAAAATTTTAGTGTGAAAAGTGCATTTATTTAAAATCTTTGAATAGGCGTTTGAGTGAAAGACAGAAAAATTAAGCGTGGTTTAATAGTAATTGTTTTAAAAGATAAGTCTATTAAGTTAATACGGCCACAAAGGCTTTAACTTACATTTGTCATTGAAGGTAAAACTTAAAAAAAAAAAAAGGTACTGAATGAATAAAAGACTTGTTTATAGATTACAAGGATAAAACCAGAAAGCTGTTTTAGTGAAGTAACTCAACGTTGAGAAAACATTTAGTCAAAGTCAAAGTCAACTTTATTGTCAGATCTGCAATATGTACAGTGCAGGACATACACAGGACCGAAATTGCGTTTCTCTCAGTCCCTCGGTGCAACAGTAAACATCTAAACATTGAAACACTGAAACATATAATAATAGACATAAGCATAAAATAGTAAAACTAACACTGTCCTGAGTTTTTTGCATAGTGGTATAAGAGTATGAAAATTTACACCAACTCTAAAACTAAAAGGTCCGTGTACCCTTCGTTCAATTGATTTTTCATTGCATAACAAAAATGAAAAAAGGAAAAAACGACATGTCATTTCAATATTCCTTTTCATACCCTTCGTTCAATTGATTTTTCATTGCATAACAAAAATGAAAAAAGGAAAAAACGACATGTCATTTCAATATTCCTTTTCATGTGTGAATCAAAAAATACAATACGTCATCGTTTTTCTGCATTTTGGACTTCAACCTCAATCAAAAATCAAACTTTTGAAAAATGTCCTGCGGACTTATTTGTTTTTTATTTTTCTTTTCTAACAAATGAGTGACCCGGAAGTTGTTCTGATAGTGCGCACATACAGTAAGCTAACACACACGAGCTGTGGACGCAACTTTTACAAATGGATAGCTACGTTTTGTTCAAAGATAACAAGCGAGTTACTCTCAAAGAGGAAGATATGACGACGGAAAAAATCGGCAGGATCTTCCAGGTACTGAAGTTTTGTTTTGGCGCGGCAGTAGGCTATAACCACGAATATTTAAACGATAAAAGTCAGCATGTGCACATGCTGTGTACTGTACATGTACTGTACCAGCGATTAGCTTTTATTTGCACAAATGCTAATAGAG
>JBBPBX010025622.1:26745-38741 GCA_038048925.1 Garcialebias charrua
TTTTGTAAATGAACATAATTTTTTTTCTTTTAAATCAAGTTTTCTTATTGAGATGGAGATGTTCATGAGCCACTGTTGGATGTCAGACATACAGTTGGATAAAACCTCTGCAGCTTGTTCTGGTGACTTAGCGGGTGCATAAAGAACTGCATCATCTGCATAAAGTTGACAGCTGACACCTGAGCAGTGCAGAGGCAAGTCGTTTATGAAGAGACTAAACAGCAAAGGGCCAAGTATCGAGCCTTGTGGGATGCCCTTTTGTAAGTTTAAAAAAAATCCAGATATGTCTTGATCTAACACACTGAGCTCTAGGCTGAAGATGTAAACTGCATCAACCGAAAAATTTAATCCTAAAAAAAAAAAATTAAAAAAAGGTTAACCGTATCGAAAGCCTTTTTACGGTCGATAAATACAGCACTCATCACATCTTCTCTTTAGATGTTCAAACAGCAGTTTGCCATTTCAGTAGAATAACCTGGTCTGAACCCAAACTGCTGTGGGTGGAGGAGCTCTCTCAAGCCGTTTACGCATTTGCCGGCCCTCCCCGGTCCCGCTCGTCTCTGGTTGGCCCAGAGCCAGCTCTGGCCCGCCCTCGTTGATTGCGCACTGTCCGGAGAGCAAGCCTTGAAGTGGGTGGGGTGTTCACTTGACGTGGGTGGGGTATTCACTTGACGTGGGTGGGCAGTTCTTACCGAAAAGCTCAGAATGCGAATTTTTGGAAAAAACGAAATAAATACTGAGTTTTCATGTGTTTTTTCACTACAGTTAGCAAGTTAAGCATATAAACACACGTTTCCGATCATTTTTATGCACTCAAAAGTAGTTTTTAGATGAAAATAGAGTGTTTTTAGGTGCGCTGGCGAAATTTACGAGCGGACTTCCGGGTTGCGAATTTTTGGAAAAAACGAAATAAATACTGAGTTTTCATGTGTTTTTTCACTACAGTTAGCAAGTTAAGCATATAAACACACGTTTCCGATCATTTTTATGCACTCAAAAGTAGTTTTTAGATGAAAATAGAGTGTTTTTAGGTGCGCTGGCGAAATCGCAGTTGATGACTCAACACGCAGCTAGTCACGCCCTCTGGTCTCGCCCCTACACGAAGCAGTCCAGCCCCTGCTGCAAACAACGAATCAAATGTGAGCAGTAAATGACGTGAAACTGGGCCCGTCGGGCCGCGGTCCGATGGAACCACGGTGGAGATGGTTCCAAAACGAGGGCGGAGCCGGGGAAAAAAAGGAAAATGCGGACACGCTGAACCCGGGTTAGAGGGCGGGGCGGGGCCACCCGGGCCTTTAAGGGCTGGTCAATGCGAAAACGGCTTCTGTCTCTGACCCGGAGTTCGGACACGCCCACAGGTTGCACGTGTCTGTATGATGATGACGCTCCAAACACATTACGTTTAATAAGTTTAGGACTTTAAAAACAAAAGTCCCGGCATGGTGTGGGAGGAGGGAGATGGTGTTCCAGTTTTGGGGTCTTCCCAGTGAATTGGTCACATGCTGCAGGTGAGATTTCACCTGCAGTCTCTCTCTGCTGCTCACACCCAGGCACATGGTGAAGCAGACCGCAGGCTCCGCCCTGCTCTGCTCTGATTGGCTCAAACTGTGGCTCTGGTTGTGCTTATTGGTTGAAAGCAGCGTTAATTTAATCCCTGCACCGTCATCAGAGTGGACGGTTTTAACCACAACAAGACACCTTTTCTCCCGCTCCTCTTTTTAACAGATGACAGAACTCTGTCGGGGCGATGGAGAACTTTAATCCCTGCATCAGTTTTCAGTGTGGAGCTCTTCCAGTCAGTTCCCTCTCCACAACATTCAAATGAACTCATGCAGGTGTGTGTGGAGGCTCACCATGACCTTTCTGGCATTCTGCAGGTTCTTCTGTCGGACCTCGAACTGAGCGAAGAGCAGCCAGATCTTAGCGAAGGTGAACTGGAACAGAGAGCAGAACCAACGATCATCAGCAGGTGAACACAGTGACATCAGCAGAGATGGTACCTGTACCAGGTCTTTGAACGGTACCTTCTTGTGAGGGATGAGCTCCAGACACGCCTGGTAAACCTGCCTCGTCCTCTCTGGGTCCTGTTAGAGGAACTTTCTGGATTTTATTCATCTGGAACGGACAGATAATTCCTAGTGATCGTGGGAAGGTTCAACAAAGTCCCACCTTGGTCTCCAGCTCCTCGTACAGGGCGTAGTTGATCCACAGGTAGATGTAGCGTCTCCAGTGTCTCTTCTCCTGGATGGGGGGGGTGTTGGAGATGGCTCGCTCGTAAACCTCCCTGACCGAGTCGGCGTTGGCATCGCTCTCCACCAGCCGCAGGTAATCAAACCAGGCGTCGTAGTTGTGTGGGTTGGCCTGGAGCCAAACAGAAACACTCACGTTTGTTCCTTTAAACTGAAGGAATGCATATCACCCGCCAGCTGTCATCACAGTGTGCAAGTTGAAGCTTGAAGGACTCAGATGTTTTACCCAGAGCCATATACTGTAAAGAGAGTTGTGACACTCCCAGAGACTTCTATAGAAAGACTGGAATGTGGAAGTCACGTGGGTCATGCAGCTGCACACAGTTCTAGGGCTGCAACAACGAATCGATAAAATCGATAAAAATCGATTTTTAAAAGTGTTGGCAACGAATTTCATCATCGATTCGTTGTGTCGCGCGATTATGCATCTTTCACGGCGCCGCGGAGCTGTTTTGTTCACCGGTAAAGCTTTGTCAAAGCTGGCTGAGCCTGACTGAATAAAGTTTGAAAAAAAAAAAAAAAACTGCAGCGTCAGCGTGCTGCGCCTGCGCGTGTGTGGCTTCTGAACAGAGCGAGGAGGGAGGAGGAAACAGAGCAGAGACTGTTTTCAAAGTCTATTTTACAATGACCGACGCGACGCAGAGAAAACTGTAAATAAGTCCTACAACGTGTGGGAGTTCGACGCTTCATAAAGATAAAAAAGCTTTGAAAAGTGACGACGCGACACGAGATAACCACGCAGATGAAATGTAAACATGACGGGCTTCACCACGGTGTGAATGAAGGAAGATCAGCAGGTAAGTCTTAACCATATTTGTTCTGTTTCAAAGAGAGAAAACGTGATATCAGTGTCTCTGGTAGCTGAAGCTGCTTGTTTCTTAGCTGTGACAGAGAATGTGTGTGTTTTTATTTTTAATGTAACGATACAAGCAGTGTTTAAATGTGTTTTATAAATAAATCTAACACAAAGATGGTGATAATTTAATGATTTAGCTTCAACTTTTAATTTGCTGGCAAAGTCTGAAGTCACTGCATTGTATGGAAGGATGAATTGCATTTAAACAGGAATTACAGTAATTTATTCATCTACTCAAGTGTGTGTAATTAGTATTTTATATTTGTGTGTGTGTGTGTGTGTGTGTGTGTGTGTGTGTGTGTGTGCTTGTGTGTTTAACCAAGTGAAACAAGGCATTTCTTGAGTTACTGTAAATTATGATATAATACATATAAACTCTCTCTCATTCCAGAAAACAACAATGACAGCCTTCATGATGGACAGACATCATGCACACCACAGCAAGCAGCAGAGACTGAAAGATCCTTACATGAACGTCACTGACATGAGGCCTCTGTCGATGGTTGAAGACGAAGGCTTCACTGCCATGATGCCCACTTTTAACCCAGGTTACAATGATCCACACTTGTAATGGTAAATGGACTGTACTGTACTTATATAGCACCTTTCTATCTAATTGATACTCAAAGTGCTTTACATTGTTTATAGTAGTGTAAAGCACTACATGTCCTCATTTACCCATTCATACAGCACTCTACTAGATTACAAAGAACAAATCATTCTAAAGAGACTAATCAGAGCTTTAGCTCAGGGTATATGCAGAAATTCTAGAGTTGAATTTAATACCTTTTAATACCTTTTTAATACCATCACAATATTTTTTAATACCATCACGACACTGAGCTGCAACCGTAGCGGCAACCTCTTGTACTTCAGTTTAGAGCAATAATTGTAAAGTGATGAGATTACTGTCATTTTCTTCCTAAACTTTGGTAGTACATGTACTGTAGTTTTATAATAATTATGGGATACATCAATTTGCTTCTCGCCTCAATAAAAGCACTGACCTATTTGTTATTTAAATCTAACCCAAGAGAAAAAGTTTGTTCCACACATAACATATCTCTAATGGCAAATGAAAAACTGAAACTTGAAAACAGAACAGTTTAGTTAAAATAATTCAACACAGAATATATGCACAATTCAAAAAGAGAGGGAGAAAAATAATAACTACTGTATTTTTCATCCTGTAAGTCGCAGTTTTTTACATAAGTTACATGCCTTGCAACTTATAGGCCGAAGTGACATATTTATAGATTTTTTCCCATACAGTATTTATAAACCACTTTTTGACTGAAATATGACCGTTTTTCCATTCATTCTGACTGAAAAAAATAAATAAATAAATGCGGTTCCTGATGGCCCCATAGTAGTAATAGTATGGCATGATGTTGGCTGTTGTATCATGTAATAGAAAAACGTGTCTATAATGACAAATTAAAAAAAGTTCAAGACAAAAACAACAGGACTTTATGATACTATTTATTATACTATTATACTATACTTTATTGTTTTTTTCTTGCACTTTTTGTTTCTTTCTTGCACTTTTTAGAATTCACCATGTCCTGGATGACTGAGAATCTTCACCAGCTATTAATGACTCAATCGGCCTGCCATACACTCCCCACCTTTCTGCTCTCTGCTTGGAACCTTCAATCCAGCAGCCAGCTGCACCGCCCTGGCGAAATGCAGCTAATTTGACCATTAAAGTGCATTTATTAAGAAAATTATAGACAGAAACACACTGCTATAATTTCGAGCTAACAAATAATTGTTTAGGTATTTTCCTTGTTAAATGTCGGTGAAACGAGCCACGCTCCTTTTTCCTGTTTCTCACAGCTGCACGATCACGGTGCACACAGGCAGTGAATTTTTTTATTTAAATAAAGCTGATTTAACCATTAAAGCGCATTTATTAAGAAAACGATAGACTGAGACCTTTGCTATAATTTCGAGCTAACAAACAATTGTTAAGGTAAGAAAGTTCATACTCAATAATCCAGGTATCAAATCTGATAATTCTCAATCAGGTCATCTGTCCAGATGACCTGATTGAGAATTATCAGAATTGTTTAGGTACATTTCTTGTTAAGTGTCAGAGGATCAAGCCGCGCTCCTCTTTCCTGTTTCTTTTTACAGACATAAGCCTCGCCCAGCTGTAGGTGCGAGCGCACACCGACTATATGACATCATTGTTTTAGCTAAGGTCCTACTCGGAACATAAAATTAGAAAAGATAAATAAATTCACAAACCTTTTTTAGACGACAGAACGAGAAAAATATAGTTGTGTATGTTTAAGAAAATTTAATAACTCGTCAGATGACGTTTATTACTTTTTAATACTTTTTAATGGCCTTAATTTGTGTAAATTTCATTTACTACCTTTTAATACCTTTTACAACACAGCGGATACCCTGTTATGAAGGACTCAAACTGTTAACATGGAAACACAGCAATAATTTATAAAATAAATAAAACAAATTCAGGCAAAAAAATTTTTTTATTCCTTAATGTATTGATTGTGTGCTAATAATTATATTTACTAGTATGTCATCTTTTCGCTAAATTCAGTGTAATTATGTTTTTGTATATTTTTGCTTTCTGTAATATAGATATATATTTATTCATATATTTTACTAACTACGTCAAACATGTTTTTTACACAGTTTTATACAAAAATCAGCCAATCAATAAAAACAAGGCTTTGTAAAGGCAATTTAGAGCATTAATATGCCATTAACAGTGAATGCACAAACCAAGGCTATTCAATTGGTGGCCCCTGGGCCAGTCTGGCCCACTAATGAGTTCATAAAAAAAAATTATAATTTTTTTTTAGTGAGGGGGTGGGCACTCTGGATAAAATTTAAAAGGTAACAGATCACTGTAATACTTGGTTTATTACTTAATGAGTTTAACTGCTGGATGTCAGAAACTGTGGCCTCTGATCAGTTTAGTTGAATAGCTTTGTTCTAAGCCATTACATTTTTATTTTATTTTATTTAAAAGTACATAAATAGAGTCATGCTTTTTAAAAAGTTTCTCAAGCTTTCTTTTTAAACCCTGAATTAATGTAGCGAGTGTCACAGAACCAAGAGGCATGGAGAAAACTTAGCCGGGTTTACTTGGAGCGCAACAAATAAAATTATCTAAACATAATAATAATAATAATAATAATAATAATAATAATGAATTCCATTTATAATGCACTTTTCATTAATAAAAATCTCAAAGTGCTAAACACGATGAATCCATTAAATTATTCTCTTTGTGGTTAATTAGGTATTTGACTAAATACAAAGTGGCTATGCGTGATCATAGAGCTCGTCTCTGTAATAAATCTGTCTGTTGGTTAATCTTGTCAGAGTCAGAGTCAGAGAGTCTTTATTGTCATTTGCACCGCATGTGGTACATGTGATGAAAACGAGATTATGTACACGAGGTCCCAGTTACATCCAACAACAAATGAAAGAGAAAAACAGTAATAACATCTAGAATTAACTAAGAAAAACATCAACTAGTAATACACTAAGCCTAATATAGTGGGAATAAACAGCAGCACGAACATGAGTTTGTATGAGCAGATGGTCACAGATGAACACAGATGAACACAGCAACAAGAAAACAGATCAGCATCAGTATGATGTGATATTTTGCAGTGTTTATTTTTTATTTTATTTTTATTTATTCATGAGTCTAACAGCCTCAGGGTAGAAGCTGTTCCTCAGTCTAGTGGTTCTACACTTGATGCTCCTCAACCTCCGTCCTGAGGGGAGTGGGGCAAAGAGTGAGTGTGCTGGATGAGTGAGGTCTTTCATGATGCAGGTGGCTCTTTTCCTGCATCTGGAGGTGTAAATGTCTGTGATAGTGGGGAGACTGACTCCAACAGACTTCTGTGCAGCCTTCACCACTCTTGTGGCTGGATGGTCACACAAACCAGATGTCTTCATTACAATACTGAGCCGCAAAGCTACTGACTTCCTCACGTTTCGGCTCGTTTCGGCTCCATTGCCTGGCCTCACGGCACAAAGGAGCATCAAGGCTGTTTTGGAGTATTAATGTTGGTTTATACCCTGCAAGACGTCAAGGTATTATTATTTTTTTTTACAATGAGAGTCTTTATGTTCTTGCTTTACTTCCTAGAACTCGTTCTGTGCACAGGCCTTTTATTTGCAGAGTAAGCCCCATGCATTGTGCGACTGGTCTGAACCTTGAGTGTTAATGTAGAAAAAGTTGGGAGAGCTAGTCAGACTGCATCAGATTCCTTCATTAATTTCCTGTATTTATACTGATTAGTCAAAATTGTCTCTCTTGGATGGTCGTGTGCAGAATGACTGTAGTTGTGAAGAAGAGAGGACAAAATGGTGGAAGCTGAGGAAGAAAGAATGTTGTAAGAAGTTCAGAGAGGAGCAGGTAAAGGCTCTGGGATGTAATAAAGAGCTTCCAGATGACTGGGCTACTACAGCAACAGTAAGTAGAGACAGGTAGGAAGGTACTTGGTGTGTCATCTGGACAGAGAATGGATGATAAAACCTGGTGGTGGAATAGTGAAGTGAAAGTGTTTGTTTTAAATTGTTTCAGTCGTAAATAGACGTTTGCATTGTCGTTACCCTGTTGCCGAGTGGCAAGTAGTTTTTCAAAGGAGCGATGGATGCCACCACCTTCATGATGGAAACCGCAAAGCTAATGGATGCGTCGAAAGTCTCAATGCACATAATCCGTTCGTCAAGGCAGTAGCTATCAGGAATCTCCTGAAAAACAAACAGCAGCTGGTTAAAAAAAAGTCCAGAGAATTCAAACGTCGATGCTTTCAGTCAAGGTCAAACATAAACAGGTTATAACTTACAGTGTTGGCCAGTTTCATCATGCTCTGGTAGATCATTTTCTGCAAAAACATCACAAGAGTTGTATATAATAAATGCAAGAAGTGGGTGAACATAACGGATGAATGGATTGTAAACGGTAAATGTTTATTTTTATTTTTACAAACAACATGTATATTTAAGCAAGGAATAAAGAACAAGAACAAGGAATTTATTTATTTATTTTATTTATAAAATTTGTTCATTTAAAAAAACAACAATACAAAACAATCCCATAAACGATAACGTACAAAATATTACAAAAATGAAAGGTAGCAGAAAGAAGAAAAAATCTTATTACATCTGCCCCTTTTTTCAAACAATCAGTTCAAACAATAATAATCTTCCAGTAACAGAACAAAAATGAATAACTCTTTCTAATTTTCTAACTAATACAATACACATTATGCTACTTCATATATTTTTTTTAACAATTTAGTTTTGATAATTTTCTTAAATGTACACATTGACTTGGCATTTTTAACTTCATTCTCCAAACCATTCCATAATCTAATTCCTTGGATTGAGGTAGACTGTCCCTTCAAACTAGTTCTGAATTTTGGTTTTACAAATATCTCTGTCCCCTTAAAGGCACGGTCTGCAGTTTCTGTAAAGCCCTGAAACTTAGGAAATTTTCGAGCAGAAACCCTTCTCCCTCCTCCCCCTTGCACTCTGGCTGACCTGAAACTCCGCCTCCTTAGCTCCTCCTCCACAGCTTGGCCTGTCTCGTGAACGCGCATGCGTTGTAAACACAGTTCTAAGATGGCGTCGGCGCAGTCACCCGATCGACTATTTCCTTCTCAAATCTTTGCGTATTTGTAATAAAGTATCGTAAATTATGTATAACCCTTTCAATAAGTTATGTTATAATACTTTGCTGCAGTGTGTGACATTTTATCTGTGTTACGCATCGTTTTGAAACATTCTCGATGGTCTTCAGACGAGGAATTTACACCCAGAGGGACCTACGGTCCGAAGAAGAGGAAAACAGCTGGACTTGTTCATATTCTGGTTTTGTTACATAATGAGATTCGATGCTCACAGGGGGAGTTGATGAAAACAAACAGTTCTCATAGTCACCCTGTTTTCATGCAAACATTTAAATTGATGATTCTTCATGAACATGCAGTGAAATAATTTTCTATTTGAAAGAACACAGCGACAAAATCTTTTTTATTTATTTATTTAGACAATAAATACACAAAAAACCTAAATAAATATGTGACAAGGATCATCAAACCGTTACATAACGCACTTAAATAACCATAAATAAAGCACTGAGCATCCACCCTGATGTTAAATGCTCTGTTGTGTACTTAGTTTGATTTAAATAACTTTTTAATAAAACTGGACAGAAATTAAACAGAACTTAATTAACTCCAAATTCTTCCTAACCTGCAGCCTTCAGGGCAACAGAACAGCAAGCAGGGCCCAGGTGACTGATCTGGTCTTCACTTAAGTGGGTCAGGTCAATAAATATGTGGAGCTTCTCCAGATTGTCAGCTTGTCCAAACATCTAAAGTCCATAGAGAACCACCTGATCTCCACTCTTTCATTTGTGTATATATATAATATATATATATATATATATAGTTATAAATATAGGTATCTATATGTATATATACTATATATATATATAGTTATAAATATAGGTATCTATATAAAAAAATAACTATATTTATAACTACAGTATACAGTATATACTATATATATACTGTATATCTATATATGTATATATATATCTATCTATATATGTATATATATATATATATATATATATATATATATATATATCTATATATATATATATCTATATATATATATATATCTATATATCTATATATATATATATCTATATATATATCTATATATCTATATATATATCTATATATCTATATATATATCTATATATCTATATATATATCTATATATATATATATATATATGTATGTATGAATGTAGAATGATGAACATATTCTACCATTGCTGTTCATCATTCTTTAGTTAGTAGCAGGTCACTTTTGTAAATGAGCCCTCGAGGCTCAATGAGATTTACCTGACTAAATAAAGGTTGAATGAATGAATGACTACTGTATATATATATATATATATACAGTATATATAAATAAAAAAATTAAGGTTCATTGATAAACTTCATCAACTCGTTTAAAAGTTCTTTTCTTTTAATTGAGGATTTTTGGGATTGAAATTGCCCCAAGGCCACACCCTGCCACAGATCTTTGGAGGACACCCCACGTGGAGATGGTCTTCATCTGGTCTCCATGGGTCAGTCCTCAGTGCTGGTTGATCACCTTCGGTCTCACGCAGGTGCAACCCACTGAGATGAGTTTGGACTCCAGGCGGTAGTGGTAGCTGTGCCTGGCCCTGGCGTCTTGACTCGCCTCAGAACCAGCACCTGATGCAGAATGGGACGGGACTCCAGGCCCCCGTCCTCCAGTCCTTGGTGGTCCAGGCAGGTTTTGAGCAAACAGTGAGCCTGCGACAGCGCATGAGGGTACATGTTGTCATCCCTGGAGATGCTGAGGACAGAGAGGAGACAAAAAACTGTTAACAGGACTCTGAGCTTCATGAAGGACAACACACTGAGGAGCTGAAGCCTCACTTGTAGGTCCACGGTGAGATGGAGTCGCTGGCCAAAGAACTGACTTTTAGGCTGGGAACTAAATTGTTTGGGTCCAAACGCAGAGGGACCGTTTCTTCTGCTAATCCTTCAAAGGACTTCCTGTGTGGCTTTGCTGCTGTCTGTGGGACCACCACCACCATCATCATCAACAGGACAGCGCTGACAACCTGAGGAAGAAGAACATTCATTCATTCAACCTTTATTTATACAGGCTAGCCTCGTTGAGCCACGGGGACTCATTTACAAGAGAGACCTGTCTCACTCACACCTAGGGTCAATTTAGAGTTACCAATCAGTCTAACATGCATGTTTTTGGTCTGTGTATGTTATACATGAACACAGAATTTTAATTAAGTCATCTTTTTAAAAATTCTTAAATTTATAAAGTTGTACATTTTCTGTGACGTGGTTAGAAAAATAAAATAATAAAAAAAATAAGCTTCAAAGATATTTATTGTCAATATTGTGCATCTGTATTATTCTAATTTTATGTCCACTAAAATTGCAGCACAGAAAAGCCATAACAATAAAGAAATACATTATATAAAAACTGGAGCGTGAGATTGATAGGCGGATAGGTGCAGCGTCCGCAGTGAAGCGGGCGCTGTACCGGTCTGTCGTGGTGAAGAGAGAGCTGAGTCAAAAGGCAAAGCTCTCAATTTACCGATCGATCTACGTTCCCACCCTCATCTATGGTCATGAGCTCTGGGTTATGACCGAAAGAACAAGATCTCGGATACAAGCGGCTGAAATGAGTTTTCTCCGCAGGGTGTCTGGACTCTCCCTTAGAGATAGGGTGAGAAGCTCAGTCATCCGGGAGGGACTCGGAGTAGAGCCGCTGCTTCTCCACATCGAGAGGAGCCAGTTGAGGTGGCTCGGGCATCTGGTTAGGATGCCTCCTGGACGCCTCCCTGGTGAGGTGTTCCGGGCATGTCCCACCGGGAGGAGACCCAGAGGAAGACCCAGGACGCGCTGGAGGGACTATGTTTCTCGGCTGGCCAGGGAACGCCTTGGGATTCCCCCAGAGGAGCTGCTCCAAGTGGCTGGGGAGAGGGAAGACTGGGCCTCCCTACTTAGGCTGCTACCCCCGCGACCCGACCCCGGATAAGAGGAAGAAAATGGATGGATGGATGGATTATATAAAAACAACTATTAAACTTTGGTTTTTGTTTCTGCCTACCGTAATATCTGGTGGAAATACATTTCATAAACAATATTAGACATACAACCTTACCATCTACATTTTAAAATTGTGTAATAATATTATGATCACAGTTATATTAGTTGCAGTGCAAACCATAAAATAATCTTGACATAAATACAGTTTCCCCTTACTTACCTTGTTTCCAAAACCTGAATGGGAGTCTCCCCAAATTCACTTCTGAGA
>JBBPBX010025623.1:6826-17797 GCA_038048925.1 Garcialebias charrua
TGCAGGGGGCATGCTGTGTTCTCCCCCCAGTGACAAGTGCGCAAGGGCGTTCAACGTCCTCCCCCCAAGCGACAGGTGTGACGTCCTCACTCCCACGAAGGGGAATGCACAAACGAGGACTTGGCTGCATCAGAGGAGAGACGTGCTGGGGTTCGGTGGAACTGGCTTGGTTCTGCCGCCCGTTCCTCCTGCGATGAGTTCGAGCAGGTTGCCCCACTCCGTTTGAAGATGGCTCTAGGAAAGCAGGAGGTGGTTGGGGAGAAGGTGGGTTGCGAGGAGTTGCCGCTCTGTGAGAGGGGAAAAGAGGCAAGCTGGTGAAGCAAAGGACCCAGGTTTAAATGCCAGGCATGTACCTTGGTACAGAGTCTTATTCCTCTCCTCTTCCTCACACTGAGCTTTAATCTCTGCATCACGGGCCAGGAACTAATTATCTTCCTGCTGGGTTATTTCTGGTCTCTGGATTCTTTCATGATCTGACCAAAACATGTTTGAACCCAACGTGCAGGAAGACAAAGAGACTCTGATAAAATAAGTAAAACTTTTATTATTGAATAAACAAAACAAAATTTTAACTTACTTTAAAGGAGGACACAAAGTAGAGACAGATCACAAAGCCTTTGACAGAACAAGGACAATCCAGAGACAAAGACATAACACCAAAGGGCTGAATATATACAGACACTGACAAAGTGAAATCACAGGCACCTGAGGTGATTAGGATCTGAGACAGGTATGACAGTGCTGGAACACAGGGAGGAGAAACGCTGAGAGGTGACAGGCAAACATGAAGAAAACACGACATGTAATACCAGACCCCAGAAACCCTACACTCATAGCCTCTAATGTATGTCCCATCAGTGTGTGAATGTAATAAAGCACTGACTATTCTTGGTATAGATATAGTAGAGTGCTGTATGAATGGGTAAATGAGGGCACAGATTGTAGGGTAAAGTGCTTTGTGTATCTTGATAAGATAGAAAGGTGCTATATAAGTACAGTCCATTTAAAGACTTATTAATATCTTGTTACTTGTTTTGTTTTTATGGCGCGTGCTACTGCCTGTTATTGGCCAGGTCCCCCTTGTGAAAAAGGTCTTGATCTCAATGGGTTTTTATCTGGTTAAATAACGGTTAAAAAAAGTGTGTGTTTTCTGGGTGAGTGGGGTCCTTCTTGATGCAGGTGGCTCTCTTCCTGCATCTGGAGGTGTAGACGTCTGTGATGGTGGGGAGGCTGACTCCAATTCATGGGCTCTCATCGTAAGATTGTACTGTACATGACACACGATTGTCAACTTTAATGTTACTCATGTGATAGAGATGGTACGGGATGAAAAGTTAACGGGAGTGGACGGGAGCGAGAACCAACCAATAGGACAAAAAATAAATAAAAAACTTTGACAGCCGTCACCATTTTGTAGTTTTCTTTCAATAAGTCCACATTGTAATGCCAGTAAAAAGAACTAAACGGCCCAGAAGCCAACAGTGCATCCAGCTGCTGCTTTCTGCTGAAAATCAAAGAGCAGCCATGGAGGGAGCAAACACTAGTGGAGAAACCGACGTTGTAGAAATAGTTCTGCATAGCAACGTCAGAACAATCTATCTATTAAGATCACAGAACTGGCAGGAAAGTCACAAATAATCCTGAAGCTGAACTCATCAAGTTCAACTTGTACCTTCACTGGGGAAAACCCATATAAAATGTTGCAGTACAGTACTGTACAGTACATCTACGTATGTTGTTAAAATGACGTAGGTTTAAGAGTTTAGGATGTTGCAAGAGCGTGGGAAGAGTTTATAAATCCTTGAAATATATAAATACTCAAATAAATACAGAGTTCCTACTTAGCGGTTTTGCACCTATCACGGTGGTGTTTGGAACTCTGCAATAACTGAGGGACTACTGTATAAAACCAAATATAGGATTTAAGCACAAAGGGTTCATTTTGTACACCAGAATGTCTCGTAAACACATCAAGGCATGGTTCTGACATAAAAAAACACTTTTGTTTGATAGTTGAAGCCTTTTTACTAAGATAGCTCAGACCTCAACATTTAACAAGATGTAAAAAGTAGTATAAATGTCTTCATCCACACTAACTCTTGGCAAGAAATATAAAAAAAGCTGCATCCTGACATTTTATAGCATTTCTTAATGTGCCACCCTCATTATGCGCCCCCCCCCCCACATACACACACATATTTCCACCTTTAAAGACCCTTCCTGTCTGTTGTCCATTATTTAATTTACTTCATTTGTCCTGCTTCCAAAAGCTCAGCCTCATTATTGCTTCAAGTCCAAATGCGGCCTGCGCTTCCATTAAATATTTATTGTCTCAGTCATCCTCGATGTTTCATTCAGAAATCCCAGGTTTTCACAGCAGTTGGTTTTGTTTGGTCGACTTAACAGTCTCCACTTCTGTCCATGTTGCAGCGACAAACAGCTTAAATCTGACACACTTTGTGCTGCGACATCATTTTATGGTCAACGGATGAGAAGATGTAAGAAAACGAGCAGGTTATGATGTGATGTAACAGCAAGTGGAGGAGTCCGTAGCCTTCATTTCTAGTTGGATATGCAAAGATTCTTCATGTTAATTACTGTACAGGGGGTCCCCGACTTACGAGCGCCCTGACATACGAGGTTCCGGACTTACGAGCTGGCGAACGAGCAGTAAATTAGTAAAGAACATACAAAAAATACAGCACTTTTATGTGTTTTTAGATGAAAGTGTGTTAGCTAACCGTTTGGAAACAAGTTTCTGAGCATGTTTATGAACTAGTATGAACATTTGTGATGAAAAACGAGTGTTCGTAGTAGCGCTAGCATAAATTTTCCGACTTATGACCGAAAATCCGGACTTACGAGCAACACGTGTTTCGGGTTCCGACATACGAATTTTCGTCTTACGAGATACTCGTAGTAACGGAACTCGCTCGTAAGTCGGGGACCCCCTGTATAAGTATCAGTATCAAAATACTGCACAGTCATCTTTACTAGTGATGTCCACAGTGACATCCTACAGTTAGAGTTGTGTCTGAAGAAGAGCGCCCTCTGTTGGAACGATACCCAGGGTGTGAAATGCTTCAGCTGGGCGTGTCACAGGTAGGTGGTGGCCTCTCTGTTCTCCTTCTCCTTGGCCTGAGCCACAGCCACGTTGATGCACTGCAGCCACTCCTCGGCGTGCTTCTCATCCTCAGCTTTCAGCACGTACGACTTGCTGTCTGTAAAGATTTCAAAGGCCCGTGGAAGACCCCGATCTCTGCGTTTTTTAGCTACCACCTACGAACAAAAACGAGTAGAGGGTGAAGGATCTCCTGAGGGAAACTGCTGCTGTCACTTCTGAACGTCACATCATTTGGCTTTTTTTTAGCTTCATTCTCAGCTTTGACCAGGTATCCCAAAACATTTCAATGCTGATCTGGGATGATTTGGTACGGATCTTTAGGGCCACGCCCCCAAATAATTTTTTTACATTGCCACGCTGAAAAAAATTAAAAGCCATAAAATTACAAGAATAAAGTCCAATAAAGTCTTAATATTACGAGAATACAGTAATGTCTAAAGAATAAATAATTTTTTTTAAACAACTGTCATAAAAATAAAAAAAATTCCACGAGTCGGATGCGACCTGTCAATCAATCCAGTAGGCGTGTCAGCAAATGACCAATCCGAAGCTAAATGAGTTGTAATAATCTGAACTCCGACATGATAAAGCAGGTTTACCACGTTTTAACTGTGGTAAAATGAAGAATGTTTGTTAAACTTTATTGTTATCGACGCTCTTACTCAAAAAGTGTTTCAATACTGCCACCTACTGTTGTGTTTTTGTATGCTGTGTCTGGGATGCATACGTGACGTCATTACGTCATGGCTTCCGTTTATGTTTCTGTTTGAAAACGGCATTCAGTGAGAGAAACTGTGTAATCTGTGAGTACATCAGCATCAGATTATTATCAGTATCAGGAATTTGAACCTGCATACAGTGAGGTGGTACGCTCCAGCTCTCTGCACGTAAGGAGCATTTACAAGATACAAGATACAAGATACAAGAGATTTTTATTAACATTGCACCAGTTAACCAATACAACGTGATGATGTATACACAGTCGTCCAGAAGAGGGAGAGAATGTAAAGCTGCAGCATATTCAAACACATGACATGTTCTTCTGCGCGGCCGCTCTCATCCGTCTCCGGATGAAGGTCAAACAGATATGGAAAAAGGAAAAACACAATAGGTATCATTTGTGATATTCAAAAAAAGAATCTATCAAAGATTGCCTTAAGACACTCTATGATAAAGTCCCAAAAACTCTATCAGCAATAAGCACAACCAGACAAGACATTGTTGCAGTTTTGACGACATGCAAGGAGATCAAAGAGTCTGTGAGCAACATTCAGATAGCACAGTTCAGCAGTTGTCTCAGCTCGGCGCCTCCGAGCGCACCCACAGAGATCTCTGGGGGGGAGGGGGGGGGGTCAGCAAGGTCTCTCAGCTTCACTCCAGGAGAATAGTTTCCAGCAGACAGCCTTCTTCTTTTTTCAAGGTCGTGCGGAAACCAGATTAGATAGGTCTTTTGTTTATCTTCAATCCAGGCCACAGTGTTCTTTTTGACTGCAGCCTTCCAAGTCCAGGTGCTGTTCAGGTCCAAAGTCGCCGAATCATATGAGGTTCCGAACTACGAACCCCCATCTGTGCCCTGATTGAGGCCGGGCGGCTGTAAACGAGTTCCAAAGCGCACCGCAGGTCCGCGGTGGTCTACCGCCGCTCCCATCGTGCGATTCAGTTCGTACAACAGCTGGGATGAGGAGCTCACAGCCCGGATCAGAGAATCTTGCTGATCAGGAAGTTTGGCCAGCGCGCCGATAGCCGCCGAAGCCTTCCTGAGCTTCCAGTAGCAGACAGCTCCGCTTACGCCAAAAAACAGAGCAGCTGCCACCAATATCCCAATAATCCACAAATCTTCCACGTCTTCGACAGACAAGACGGTCAAACACATGGGTTGCCACTGTCCCCACGAGTCCATCATGTATCCGACAGCGTGCGTGTCAGAGGGGCAGACCGCTTCTCCTGGCCCGGTCCGCTTCGTGGAAAAAATCTTATCTATAGATGAAACAGCCCAATTTATTAAATCCATCGCAAATTGGTTCGAGTGAGCGCTGAAGAGTCACAGACGAGACAAAAAGCAAGCAGGGAGGAGGAAAACTTAGGGAGGGTAGGAGCAAAAAGATATGCGACTTGCTTTGCCGAGAGCGGAAGTAGAAACATTTAGCTTCAGATTGGTCATTTGCTGACAAGCCTACTGGATTGATTGACAGGTCACACCGTGGATCCAACTCGTGAAAAAATAAAATAAATTAAAAATTAACGACAGCCGTAAAAAAAAAAATAAAAAAAAAAGAAGTCTTGTACCACTTTATTCTTGTAAGTCTCTGACTTTATTCTCTTAATTTTACGGCTTTAATTTTTTTATTTATTAGCGTGGCAATGTAATTTTTCTTTTTTTTGTGTGTGTGTGTGGCCCTAAAGCTCCGTCGTAGATTTGGTGAAATTATTTCTGCAAATCCCTTAAAGATGAAATGTGAGGGGATAAATGACAATCACCTTGACACTCTGCACCTTGCTCATCTCAATAGGGATGTCATCCATCTCATCCTTCTGTGAAAAAGACAAATTATACTCAGATGAAAAAGCTTTTTCTTCATGTGTGAGCTGTCAGGTACAATCCAGTGAACACAGAATCACAGTTCTGTTTGTGTTTCCAGCACATTCAGTCTCACAACAGACCATTTATGGGCTAAACAATAGCGTCTTGTTCTGCTGGTTCTTGGGGGTGAAAAAGAAATCTGCGTTGCCCAATCTGTCATTTTAAATACAACTGTTTTTAGACAGGGAGGGGTGCAGCACAGCCACTTATCCTCGTTATGTGTTCTAACCACACAACCAAAACAAGCTGGAGGACTCCCTGCAAGTGTCCACATCCTCTGTGGAATGGGTGCGCGTTCAAAAGTCCTTCATTTGACCAAACATCAGCTTTACCTCCTGCCTGCTGCTCTGTTCCCCATGATTTAATACAGTTTAGCCATATTGTAATATTTTAACAAGAAAGTTGATTAAGATGTCAAACTTTGGATTATACTGTATTTATTGCATATGGGGCGGCCGTGGCACAGTGGTAGTGGCAGCCGACCCCCGATCGGAAGTTTAGAGGTTCGAATCCCGCTTCCCCCCACCATGTGTCGTTGTGTCCCCGGGCAAGACACTTAACCCCGAGTTGCTCCCGGTAGTACTGGATGGCGCCTTGCATGGCAGGCTACCGCTACCGGTGTATGAATGTGTGTATGAATGAGTGGATGGTTGGTACTGTAAAGCGTTTTGGGACTCCTCACAGGGGGCTGGAAGGCGCTATATAAGTAAGCTCCATTCACCATTTACCATTTGTCTTGCAGTGTTGCAAAGAAGATGAGTTATCTTTAGCAGGAGTACCCACCTTACCAAGTCAAAGTGATCTACCTATATTCAAAAACCTATTTGTAAAACCTATATGTAAAACCTATATGTAAAACCTATATATAAAACCTACTGTATATGTAAAACCTATATGTAAAATCTATATATAAAGTTTACAGGAAAACACAGTAGTTTCCATGTCAGTCGGGTTGCCCAATAAGAATTGATGAACTGTGGCTTTAAAATGATAGTATTTTGACCTAAACTGTCATGTGCTGAGTAAAGATATTCAAACCCGATAGTCTGGTAGATTCGGTTCAAGTGGGGACTAATATTCAGAACATTTGTTTACATTGTCAGCTGGTGCGGATTACATTCACACTGCGGCACTGAGTCACTTGAGCAAACCTGCCCCCCCCCCTCGCCTGTGGTGGCACTGCACCAAGAACTACTGAAGAAAACAACACAAAAACCTCTGAAGAAGACACTTCTCCTTCTTCTTCTGGAAATAAAAACAAAAACTGAGTGACGTGAAATCTTAGTGGTTTCAGGATTTCGGTTTTGTAATTTTTCAACAATGGACTCAACATGAGCGGAAGATGAGGAAGAAGACCATGGAGAATGTTGTTTTTCACACAAGATGGCCGACGGCTCCGAATGAGGTAAGAGAAATGCGCATTTGTTTGCCTTGCGCTGTAGTTCACTTCCTGATTTTTGAGCGGTCGCTGGTCTACTTGCATTCACAATGCATTCAAACTGCGCTAGAGTTCACTTCACCCAAACCGAGATCTAGGTATTTAGGCGGACCAGAGTTTGATTATTTGGTTCGCATCAGAGTTTGATTGCACATTCACACCTCTCCAAATGAACCAGACTTTCTAGGCAAACGGACTAGAGTTCGGCTGACCCGTAGCAGAAAGGGAAGGGAAGTCTGAGATTGTCATCGTTGTATGTTCCCATACAATGATGAAATTAGTTCTCTGCATTTAACCCATCGCTCCATACACCCAGGTGAAGCAGTGGGCAGCTATGTATGTAGGCACCCAGGGAGCAATCGGGGATTAGGTGTCTTACTCAGCAACACCAGGACATGTGTGCATGGCTGGGAGTCAATCCGAGACCTTCTGGTCCTGGCTGCCCTACCTCTACCCCATCTCGACCCCCAACACCCCACCTTGCTGGGGCTGTGGTTTCACATTGTGTAAACAGGGCCTCAGATTGGCTGCCTTGTATGTCAATCAAATGACAAATTTCATAGTGAGGATGGATGAAAGACGGACGTCTATTTTTTAATGCCATGCGATCGACCGTTCGATCGCGATCGATGTTTTGGGCCCCCCTGCTCTAGAGCTTTGGGCTTGGACAAGAGAAAGACAAAAGTCTTTGCTTTTCTTAAAACTTGTCTCATATCCTCTCGAGTGTCTAATTTACTTAAGCTTTTTATCTGTAGAACACACGGAAAAAATGATTTAATTACTTTAGTAAGTACTTATTAGATAGAGCAAAGTTCTTGCACAGCTTGCTGGCACAGACAGACTGATCTCAGAGAACAAAGGCTCACAGTCTTCTGAATCTGTGGCAGCTGCAAACTGGAATCAATCACCATCTGGACAGCAGCACAAACACGTGTGTTTACAGTGAGGGGGAAAGGAGGACCAGCTCGTCTCCTAGTAGCTACACTTTAATCACTGCAGATCCCCCAATAAATTTCCAGGTGCTGTTTGTAGACGTCAGTGTTTGGAAAGACGGTTGTAAAAGTTTGGCATCAAAAGGACAAAGTCAAATCCTAATTTGATCCAAATTGTTTTACTTGTGAATACTGTAGTATGGACATGTGCATTCACACTGAAAACTCCCATTATGAGCTGCACTGATTGAAAATTGACTAATATTTGAGCAAACTTTGGCAGAACCGGATCACATTTTCCAACATGCTGTTTGTGCTGCATGTTTCTCATTAGGCATGATGTTTGTTTGTGCAGTAACTCTTTGTGAAGTGGTTTTAGTTTTTGTTTAAATGATCATTAAAGAGATAATGGGGGGGACTTAGAGGGAAAACCATGCTGTTCACTGGTTGGGTTGAGTGGAAACTTGGCTGTCTCATGGACCGTACGGACCTCGTGGCATTTAATCTGCTCCCTGGTGTCCGTTTGTTCGTTGCACATACGGTGTCTGCCCTGATCAAGAGGACAACAGCGACAGTGACTGGTTTGCAGTGGTGGGGAAAGTACTCCAACACTGTACTTAAGTAAAAGTACAAATAAACAGACAAAAATGTACTCTAGTAAAAGTAAAAGTACCATATTAATACCCTGATGCATGCTCAATAATCCAGGTAGAAAAATCCAAAAAAGCTAAGTCTGGTCCTCTGGACATTCAAAAAAACACATGATCATGTGAGCAGCTGGTTTCGGCTGTCATCAGCCAACTGGTTGATCCACTGTGGGAGGGTGCTATTTACAAGACTGAGCTGAATACAGCTTCTCAGACTGAGGAAGTCTTTCGGACGAAAAACGAAAAGTTTCTACAGTTTTTTTGCTTTGTTTTGTTTAGTTTTGTTTTTTGAATGTCCAGAGGACCAGACTTAGCTTTTTTGGATACCATATTAATATTTTTACTTAATAATAATAATAATAATAATAATAATGTCTTTTTCTGTCATCTGTGTATGTTTCCCATACACAGACGAAATTCATCTCTGCATTTAACCCAACCACCACCAGGTGGTGCAGTGAGCAGCCAGAAAGCGCCCGGGGAGCTGGAGAATTAGGTGTGCACTCATAGACACCCCAAGATGTGTAGTGGCCGGGGCGCGAACCCGCGTCCTTCGGGTCCCAAGTCGGAAGCCCTGCCACTACACCATCTTGGCTCCTTAAGTAAAAGTAAATAAGTACAGGGTACTTGCTTTTAAAAATACTTAAAGTATTAAAGTTAAAGTACTTGCTGAATGGATTACATAATGCAATGGTCTACAGTAAATGGTAAATGGAGCTTATTTATATAGCGCTTTCCAACCCCCTGTGAGGAGCCCCAAAACGCCTTACAATACCAACCATCCATCATTAAGTGTGTGTGCCGTATGTATATTTTCTGTAATACATTAATAGTGTTGAGTCATTTTAATGAACAATGCTGCATATAATACATGTTTTTATTGTGTTTACTCTGTGACACAGTTCACACTTGGACTTGTGATTCTTCTGTGCATCAGAATTTCAGGGATGACATGCAGAGTTAAATGTTATTAAGCAAAATAAGAATAATAAGGAATGATTATACCTTTGAAAGTTTTTATTTAACACAAAGTAAAACAAATGTGTCGTTTTAACTGTAGTAAACACACTGAAGTAAAAGCTGTCTGCCTAAAAAAAGAAGCATTAGACAGCTAAATAAGGAATAGGCTCTGATCATTTCAACTGCAGTTTGTCATCAACTCTAGTTAAAATACTGTCTAGTCAACCTTGTAATGGGTCAATAGTGAACAATATTTTAACTTCCTGACACCATTTTCAAAACATGGACCCGAGTGTTAGGCCATTAGGAGACATCTCTTGTCTCCTAACATCCCATGAACTAACACATTTTAATATTACAGCAAGAATTTCTTGTTCAAGTTCAGAAGAAGTTGGTTTTCAAAGTTTTTTGAGTCCAGTCTGACTCTTTTGGGAGAGAGAATCTGTCCTGCTGTACTGAACAGTCTTTCAATAATATTTCAATAGTCTTTAAATAATCTTTCAATGGGTGGTGTGTATCTTCTGGCTGAATCTTTGTGGTGGAATCCATTTTGGGTGTGTTAGTGGTGCGGTAGGTGCTCCCAGCTCAATGACGTTTATACTAGAATATTCGTAATTGGTCCAGCTCTTTTTGAAGGCAGGTCTAAAGTTACCTGTCCACTTTGCAGTGATTCAATGGACCAACACTCTCGACATCATTTACTTTCAAACTAATGACAAATAAAAAAACTGCAACGTGAATGTAACTTGTAACTCAACACATTATAGAAATGTAGTGTAGTAGAAAGTACAGATGCTTCATGTAAAATGTAGTGGAGTAAAAGGAAAAGTACCCACATTTAATTATACTTAAGTAAAGTACAGATACATGAAAAATGTACTTAAGTACAGCAACAAAGTATTTGTACTTAGTTACATCCCACCACTGCTGCTTTGTTACACTTGCATTCACCCCCTTCTCCAAAGGGACGGCTGAGCTATTATGGTACATCCAGACCGAACGCGCTTTCAACGGCAAAAAAGTGCAAAACGCCTCAAGCTGGACGCACGGGACCCAGTGGTGTTCAGAACGGAACGTGAAGCAGCGGCGCGGCGGTGGCAGCGGGGGAGGAGTTAGCAGAGCTTAACTTGCTAAACGTGAAAAGTTCACAATTCAAAACTTACCCGATATCCCGACTTCCTCACAGGCACTCCGCCAGGCAAGGTCCTTTTTATTTCTCCTCCATACTTGAACACGACTTTGCGGGTTATTTCCGTGTCTCACAAACAATACGTCACACAGTTGCGCAA
>JBBPBX010025623.1:26100-38740 GCA_038048925.1 Garcialebias charrua
GGGGTGTAACGGTACGCTAAAATCACATTTTGTTTCAGTTCAGTTCAGGTTCATTTCAGTCATACACTGTTAAAAGTGACACCCTCATTTAGTTATCTTCACTTACTACTTCTCTTTAACACAAAGAGCTCTTACAAGTTTTGAATTTTGAACTCAGCTTTCTGAGTCTTAAAGGAGAAATGTAATCAAATCTGAAAAAATCGATATAACAAGAATTTCATATAGTAAACAACACACATAAACATACTTAGTATGCTTTTTTCAAGTCACTAGCTTAAAGAAATAGTTTTTTACATTTTTCCTGCTACATGCCGAAGTGCAGTGATTTCTGTAGTCATTTTCTGGACGCACTTTTATGACACAATTAAGACCTCCTTTGCTATCTTACAATAACACTGAAGCTATAAACCCATCATTACTGTCCTCCTGTCTGTCATTTAAAATGGAAGCAGAAGACTTTTTTGAATCTGAAGGATATCACTTTAGTTTGTCAAAAACAGTTTGGTGATTTAGTGCATTAATGGGCATTTCTATCCTGGAAATACGAATAGCCGTGCGTTAGCCGCCGCATGCTAACGTTAGCATGCTAGCGCCGTATGCTAACGTTAGCATGCTAGCGCCGTATGCTAACGTGGAAGTGGGGGTGTTGAAAATGTCCTGAAACAGTTACCAATGTCTTGTTAAGCTCTGTCTTCCCCAGAACATAGTAGGATCTAAAATGATTTTTAAAGATGAAGGAGCAAGTTGAAACATGCTGTCTCCCTCCTTGCTAGCAGGCTCTATTGGGAGCTGCCTGGCTAACTAACTACGGTGGCCCTACACGGCCAAAATTCTACAGCGGCCGAATGCACAGGAGCGGTAAAAATACAATATAAAATTTAAAAAAAGTTTTAAAATCGATTTTGGGGCTTTTAGAATCGATTCTGAATCGCCAGGACTAAGAATCTTGATTCTTTAAAAAATAGATTTTTTTTGCTGCATCCCTAATTGCTACACACTGAAACCTTTTTGTCCACAACTAGATACACACACTAATATTACTGTATGAGGATACACACTGAAACCTTTTTGTCCACAACTAGATACACACACTAATATTACTGTATGAGGATACACACTGAAACCTTTTTGTCCACAACTAGATGCACACACTAATATTACTGTATGAGGATGAACTCCAGTTGCACTGCCTATGTCATATTCAGGGGACGGAGAGCAGGCAGGGGGAGGGGGGTCAAAAACACCAGATGAGAATTTCTTCACTTTGCAAAGTCTAAATTTGAGTTAGGATGACATTTTTGACTTGTGAAAATTTCTCAACAAGCTTATTTTATGCTTTTCATTAGACTACTATTAGCTTAAAAACACTTTTCATTTCTCCTTTAAGATGTAGAACTTATAGCTATCCATTGGTTTGAAATTTGTCATATTTGTATGTGTTGATTGAACTTGAGTCTGTAAGTCATCAGTTTTTTTCTTTTTTTTCTTTCATTTCAAATTTGTATTAATTTGAAAAAAAAAATACAACACAAAACCATATAACAAAGTATGTCTATACAACACATAAATAAAATGAAGGGTAGCAGTAAGAAGAAAAAAAATCTTATTTTATCTGCCCCCTCTTACAATCAATCAAATCAAACAACAGTCATATTTAAGTGATTTAACAAAAAAGAAAAAAAAAAAGAAAAAAACAATTCACTTAACTATCGAACCATAAAGCAACATATATACAGTAATGGTGTAACCCTGTGGTTTGAGTTCATTTCAAGTTAGTAGTGAATGAATGAATAATCAATCAATCAATCACCTTTATCTTGAATGAATAAGTAAATGGTGTTTAACCTTTGTGTTTATGGAACATGCAAACATACTGTGTTTGGAGTTTAATGTACGTTCAATACTGTTTGTATTAATAACTGTTTGTAAAAAAAAAAAGCGATGTAACTATAATAGCTAATAGTTTGGGATTTTATTTTGGTGATTGGGGAGGAGGATGTACTTCCGGGCGCGGGAGGGGCTTCCGGGCGCGAGAGAGGAGTGACGAGGAGGAAGAAGACGAAAAAAGAGCGCGAAGGTGGACGCCATTATTTTCCATTGAAAAACGGGCCTGTCGTCGTTGAGGAACACTTCACTGAACTGTTGTCCGTGCCGTTGAGGGGGTAGACAAAGACTCCCGCCGAGCTGTGGATGTCGAAGCTGCGAGGGTGTTCAACCCCGTGGAGAACAGTTCATTATGTCGCTAGCTCAGTGGCTATCGCTAGCGGGACTCGTCGGGCGGCTTGCCAGCAGAGAGAGGACCGTGGCACGGATTCTTCCACCCTGCGGAGGACATCGGACAGAAGCAGACGGACTGAGGCGAGACTGACCTCCGGGAGACGGATGTATTCAGGTGAGCGGGGACATGGTTGAAGGGGAATATTAGCGCGAGTGCATCAGGCCTGCAACGACCGGAATTATATTTTTAATTAGCAGCCGGCTAATTTCCTTTTTTAGTTTTTTTTTTTTTTTTTTAGTTTCCTTTTTTTGTTTAAGGGGTTAAAGCGTATCATTTTATCTAATTGTAAAGTGAAAAGACTGATCTGTTGTTTCCAAATTGTTTATTAAACTGTTCATGTTTTTTAAAGCATATGTTTATTCTACCGTGTTATACTTGTTGTTTAATTAAGGGATATAGATTCAGAGTTTACAGGTAGATACCAAGTGACTTGGTATCTCTACCTGCATGTTGACTAGTTTGGAATTTGAGATTTGGTAACCAACTGATTTAAAGAACTCAGGTTAGCCACCCTCATTAATAAGAGATAAGAGATAAGAGATTTTTTATTAACATTGCACCAGTAAACCAATACAACGTGATCATGTAAACACAGTCATCCAGAGGTCAGAGAATGTTAAGCTGCTGCAATTCAAAACACGCATGTTCAAAACACGCATGTTCGTCAGCGCGGCCATCTCTCATCCATCATGGATGAAGAGCAAAACAGATATGGAAAAAGGAAAAGCACAGTAGGTATCATTTGTGATATTCAAAAAAAGAATTTATCAAAGATTGCCTGAGGACACTCCATGATAAAGTCTCAAAAACTCTATCAGCGAAAGCACAGTCACACGAGACATTGTTGCAGTTTTGACGACAGGCAAGGAGATATTTAGTCTGTGAGTAACTTCAAAGAACACAGTTCAGCAGTTTGTTCAGCTGGGCGTCATCCGAGCCACACACAGAGATCTCTGGGGGGTGCGGGTGAGGGAGATCAGCAAGGGCACTTCAACTCTACGCTCCAGGAGAAAGTTTCCAAACAGGCCTCTTTTCAAGGACGTGTGCAGAAACCAGATTAGATAGTCTTTTTGTTTATTCCAATTCAGACCACAGTGTTCTTTTTCACTGCAGCCTCCAAGTCCAGACGCTGTTTCAGAGCCAAAATTCCAAATCATATGAGGTTCCGGTCTATGAACCCCCATCCATGCCCAGTTGGGACCCAGGCGGCTGTAAACGAGTTCCAAAACGCCCAGCAGGTCCCCGGTAGTCCACCGACGCACCCAACGTGCGATTGAGCTCATACAACAGCTGGGATGAGTTGCTCACGGCCCGGATCAGAGAATCATGCTGATCAGGGAGTTTCGCCAGCGCGCTGATAGCCGCCGAAGCCCTCCTCAGCTTCAGGTAGCAGACAGTCCCTCCGATGCCAAAAAAAAGAGCAGCTGCTACTAATAGTCCAATAATCCACAAATCTTCCACGTCTTCGACACTCAAGACGGTCAAACACATAGGCTGCCACTGTCCCCATGAGTCCATCATGTATCCAGCCGCGTGTGTGTCAGAGGGGCAGACCGCTTCTCCTGGCACGGTCCGCTTCGTGGAAAAAATCTTATCTATTGAAGAAACAGCCCAATTTACTAATTCCATCGCAAATTGGTTCGAGTGAGCGCTGAAGTGTCAGACGAGACAAAAAGCAAGCAGGGAGGAGGAAAAAAACTTAGGGAAGGAAGGAGCAGAAAGATATGTGACTTGCCTTGTCGAGAGCGGAAGTAGAGCCAATGATGCCAAGGACATTTACATTTTTGCAATAGTCCAGTTTTGATCATTCTCTTAAATGTAATCATCGTTTTTGCATTTTTTACTTCAGTCTCCAAACCATTCCACAATCCAATTCCTTGAATTGAGGTTGACCGACTCTTCAAACGGGTTCTATATTTTGGTTTAACAAATGTTTCAATTCCCTTGAGATTATAACAGCTCTGCCGTTTAACAAAATGTGTTTGGATATTTTCAGGCAATTCATTTTTATGAGCTCTATACATAACTAATAAAATATTATGATCCACCAAGTCATGAAACTTCAATAATTTCAGTTGATTAAATAATGTGTTAGAAGGGTGACAAAAATGTTTTCCAGTGATTATTCTAACAGCTCTTTTTTAAAACAAGCAGAGGAAAAAAGGCGGGGAAAGTAAAACTTGAAGTTATTCAACGTGTTGACTAGTTTGGAATTTGAGATTTGATTCAACTTTGGTTTATAAGTCAACATTTAAAAAAAAAAAAGAGGGGAAAAAAGGCAGGAGTGGGAAACAAGATGTACCGTATAGAAAAAAACATTTCTTGTGACTTTAAATTTAGAATGTTTTCTTTAACTTGTACATGTCTGTCTTCATTTCTACAGCCAGACACCTGCAGTGATGTCCCCCTCAGCCTCCTGCACTTCATCACACTGACTCCAGCCACATCTGGAAGACACCTGACCTGATCTGACATGCTCCATCGTCTTTTCTGCATCATTTGGATAATAGTAAGCACAACATTTTTTGTCTGTTGTTTCATTTTTTTATTAATGTTAACCTGCACATGTCTTGTCTTCATTTCTACAGCCAGACACCTGCAGTGATGTCCCCCTCAGTCTCCTGCATCCACCTCATCACACTGACTCCAGCCACATCTGGAAGACACATGACCTGATCTGACATGCTCTATCTTCTTTTCTGCATCATTTGGATAACAGTAAGCACAACATTTTTTTTGTCTGTTGTTTCTTTTTTTTATTTTTTTTTATTAATGTTAACTTGCACATGTCTTGTCTTCATTTCTACAGCCAGACCTGCAGTGATGCTGGACGGTGTCTGCCCTGCTGTGCTGCTGTGTCATCGCTGACACAGCAGCGCTGTGCCCCTCCTCATCATCCTGCACCCAACATCAGGACCAGAACTGAACTGAACTCACATGTTGCCTCTGGACTCACATGCCCCCCTCCTCCATTGTTGAGTGAGCAGCATCAGGACAACATCTGCACCTGACCAGACCTTTCTGGACTCACATGCCCCCTCATCCATGGTTCAACATCTTCTCTTCCTCAAGTGTTAAGCAGTTCCCTCTGATCCAGGTTTGACCAGCAGAACCACCCAATATCTATATCTATATAATGTATGGTGTAAAAGTTCAAATGTTTTGACTAATCACTGACTGAAATATACCGGTACACACACTCTAGGATGCATTCCCATTGGAAGTGTTTAAAGACCCACTGACATGATTTTTTAACTGTTCATAAATGGCTCAACATAAATATCTTGTATCATTCAACTATGGTCGTTTTTGCAAACAAACTTATAAATATATTTAATTTTGATTTTAAATTGATTTTAAACTTCGCACCGTGTTTATTCATGGGAAATCCGATTACACGCGAATGCACCATCTGTGACGTAGTGTGGGGCAGAGGGCTCTGGTCTCTTTAATAGCGGACAATTTAAAACCCGATTAATTTATCAATCTATGTGAAGATTTGAGTTATTTGTCTTCAGTTTGGGAAGCCGAAAATAGTTTGGGTGATGGAACAAGAAACAACAGGATCTAATTTAGGTCTGCAGCCGTATGAGACTTACCTTCAGGTGGAGCGAGGCGGGGGTCCGAGGGGTGCAGCTTTGTTGCATTCTTGATGAAGTATTTCATCTTTTGGGAAAGTGAAAAGGCTCACTTGTTCACTGATGATATTAGAACACCAAAATGCGACACAACGTAACGGCATTTTTCATGTAAAAAAAAAAAAAACGCAATATGCTGGCGAGCAGCAGACACACGCACACTGACAAGCCCAGGGCTCTGCCCCCACACTACGTCACAGATGGTGCATTTGTGTGTAATCGGATTTCCCATGAATAAACGCGGCGCGAAGTTTAAAATCAATTTTAAATCAAAATTAAATATACAGGGGGTCCCCGACTTACGAGCGCTCTGACATACGAGGTTCCAGACTTACGAATATGCATCTCATTAAAAAAAAAATATATATATTTTTTTATAAATGAATACATGTACAGTACTGTACAGTCAACAAGCACTTAGCCCAGCGTTTCTCAAATAGTGGGGCGCGCCCCCCTGGGGGGGCGCAGCGCGATGCCAGGGGGGGCCCGGGCTCTTGTGACCCAGTTTTGAATTTTCTTATTGCGCCGCGGAACTAAAATTCCTAGGCGTGTTTCAGCACGGCGCTATTATCTGTAGCACGCGTAGCATTAGCTTCTCGCTGCGTTGTCTTGTTTGGGAAAGTTATGGCTTCCTTGTTTAAAAAGACGAGCGCAAGTCCAAAGCTGTTCTTTCACGCAGACTGGTGCAGACATGCAGAGGCGCGGAGCGCTCCGCCACGAGAGAACAAACGAGATCTGCAGCTGCAACACGTTCTTTTTTTTCAACACGTCTTGTTAACGGACTTGAAACAACTTCATCCCAACGTGAACGTCTCTTCTAAAAGCAAGAAAAGCAGCTTGTTGCAACACCGCTAACAGCAGCATTTAAACTTCCATGAGGTAAATCAGAACGGTCCAGATCACAGTCGCAGCTGTAGAAGTTTTAAAGCTCTGGGTTGATGTGCAGGCTTTAAAGTTCGTGAGCTCCGCCACAACATCCATCATGTCAACACTTCAGACTGTTTTGAAGCTCCGCTCCAGAACTGAAAGTAACAAAGTTCATCACTTTATGAAAAAAATAAAACTGATGTCAACAAGCCCTGGAGCTCTGATGATGATGATGACCGAGCGATTTAACCACCTCATAACAAACGTTCAAGAAGAGGTATTGTTGTCTTATTAATATTATCATCTATATAATTTTTTAATTTAAAGTTATAATCTTATTAACTCTTTCTTTTTTACCTCTTTGTGTTCTTCAGGGAAATCCACCACATCACCTCCAGTAGAAGTGTGTGACTGAACTCTGAACTTTTCCAGAGACACCCTGATGCATGCTCAATAATCCAGGTAGAAAAATCTAAAAAAAGCTAAGTCTGGTCTTCTTCCAGGGACCTGTCCCACCTGGGGGAGCAGGTCCAAGAAGAAGTTGTGAGTAATGAGGACAAATTGCACTACTTTTACACTACCTTTTATATCTACACTACTGCTGATATATACTGTATATTCTTTTTACTAGCCTTATTGCATATGCCACTTTACCTCTGCACACCTGCTTCTGCAGGACTTGGTGGCTGCAGAAGAGGTCATGCAATCATGTGGATCATCTGTTCTGGAATAGGCACATCTAAAACATTCAGAGCAGGGAGGCCTGAGGACTTGAATTGAGAATCACAATTTTATATACAAATTATACTACAGTGGACGTATAATAAACCTTTTTCTTTTTAACCCTCTTTTGGTATGTGCGAGGTTATTACAGCCACCGTATTTATAGTCGCAGCGGAGAGTAGGGGGGCGCGGACCGGATTCTTCTTCCTGTGGGGGGGCTTAACAGAAAATAATTGAGAAGCACTGACTTAGCCTATCCTAACACAGTTTTTAAAGATGAAGGAGTGAGTTGAATTGTCTCCCTTTCACATAAAGTGAAAATAGCTCCCTTTATGTGAATGGAGCCTGCTGGGGAGGAGGGAGACAATTCAACTACTCCTTCATCTTTAAAAACTGTGTTAGGATAGGCTAAGTGCTTGGTGACTATACAGTACTGTACTGTACATTTATCTATTTAAAAAATATATATATATACTGTACAGTATATTTTTAATAAATAGATAAATGTACAGTACTGTACAGTCACCAAGCACTTAGCCTATCCTAACACAGTTTTTAAAGATGGAGTGAGTGGAATTGTCTCCCTCCTCCCTGCAGGCTCCATTCACATAAAGGGAGCTAGCTCCCTTTATGTGAAAGGGAGACAATTCAACTCATTCCTTCATCTTTAAAAACTGTGTTAGGATAGGCTAAGTGCTTGGTGACTGTACAGTACTGTACATTTATTCATTTACAAAAAAAACAAAACTTTTTTTGGTGATCCTACTTACGAATTTTCGACATACGAGCGGCCCGTAGGTACGGAACTCGCTCGTAAGTTGGGGACTACCTGTATTTATAAGTTTGTTTGCAAAAACGAACATAGTTGAATGATACAAGATATTTATGTTGAGCCATTTATGAAAAGTTTAAAAATCATGTCAGTGGGTCTTTAAGGTGGTACCGTAGTTTAGATGAAAGGAGCTGTATGTAACTTTTCTAACAATATATTTTTAACATATTTCTTCACTCTGTCACTACCTCCTGACATACTGATTTTAGACAAGTAATCTCTGAAAAAAACTATTGTCCCCTTGCTTCTCTAAAAGCATTTCTAAAAAGCCACAGTGACCCGCCGTTAACCAGCCAATAAAAACAGAGTTTGTAACCAGCCAATAAAAACAGAGCTTGAATTTGAATCAGCCAATAAAAACAGAGCTTGAATTTGAATTTCAGCAGAGCAAGGTGTAACAGAGCCATATATGGCTCTGAGGGGGAGGGACCAGAAACGTGTCTCTGTTAAAAATTTTCCCAAGTTCCAGCGTGTTCCAGAAATTACATACTGAACCTTTAAGTGGTAGCTTTGGCATTTTACTGGGCTGATGTGTTATTTGAAACTTGGTCACAGTTTGTTAAAATATGATGTTAAAGTTTAGGGACGTTTTGACTTCTTAATCATTGACACACACTCACTCATTCATTCAGGATGTGTTCACTTTGAAAGTCTTTAAAATGGTAGTTTAGAGAAAATCATCTCACATATCAGATGTGCCTACTGACTTTGCCATTTTACTGGGCTACTGTTATTTGAATGTGAAAGTTTATGTATGTTGTTAATGTTTATAAAACTGTTTTAAGTAATAAATGCAATTTTGATAAATGCTAGCATTTGGTGTGTTCTGTCATAATCACATTAGTTGAAACAAATTTAGAATTTAAATTATCTAAACTTGAAATGGAAAGTTTTATATTGCATATTAAGTTATTTAAACTCAAAATAGTGAGTTACAATAATGAACAAATATATGTTTGTTCAACTAACTAAGGAAAGTGCATTATATTGAGGATGATGAATATTTTATTGTTTTAACTTGGAGTATTAAGTTGAAACAACAAGCGATTAACAATTTTCTTCTACTGATTGTCAGGCTCTGTCCCTGTCTGTTTCTTTAGGCTCTGTCCCTGTCTGTTTCTTTAGGCTCTGTTTCTTTATGTTATTTTGTGTTCCCCTCCTGCCATATTTTATCATTCTGAGCTTTGTGATTTCTGTTTATCTCATTCAGTCTCTGTCATTTTCCCACTCACTTTTCAGTCTGTCTCTCTGTGCTCAAGCCTGCAGCCTTAATCATTCACACCTGTCACACCTGTCTCATCAGCCACCTGCCAAGCTGAGCTCATTACCCACTCCCTTTCTGCCTTATAAAAAGCCTTCATCTCCTTCACTTTGTGTCCGGTCATTGTTCTGTTCACACAGACAATTCAGTCCTCACCTCTCCACTCTGATGTCCTTCTCTGTTTCTGCTCCAGTTTACCAGAGTGAGTTTTTGGCTGCCCTGACAGCATTTTTGTTTAAAATAAATTATTATTATTTTAAACTCCTGCCTCGTTCGCTTTCCTGCACGTGGGTCTAACACCAGAGGAACCTGACAGAATGACCGGACCAGACCCAGACCCAGCAGGTTTTGTGAACAGTACCGAGCGCTGCTCAGAATGGGACCGACTCCACCGGGTAACCCGTAAATATATTGACACTGTGGCCACTTCCTATGATCTACAGGAGAGGTTGGTGGCCAGTGATGACTTTATACAGGTGTTTACCCGGTTGGAGATAGTAGGTGATGACCCATGGCTGTTTGGACTGTTTGCTGAAGCCTGGACCGAGAGAGAAAGGTCACACTCTCGTCTCCTGCAAACTATTGCCCTGCCCTTGGTGCCAACCACTGTGGTCTCCTCGCCTGCAGTCTCGACGGTGGTCTCCTCGACGGTGGTCTCCTCGCCTGCGGTCTCGACGGTGGTCTCCTCGCCTGCGGTCTCGACGGTGGTCTCCTCGCCTGCGGTCTCGACGGTGGTCTCCTCGCCTGCGAGTCTCGACGGTGGTCTCCTCGCCTGCGGTCTCGACGGTGGTCTCCTCGCCTGCGGTCTCGACGGTGGTCTCCTCGCCTGCAGTCTCGACGGTGGTCTCCTCGCCTGCAGTCTCGACGGTGGTCTCCTCGCCTGCAGTCTCGACGGTGGTCTCCTCGCCTGCAGTCTCGACGGTGGTCTCCTCGCCTGCAGTCTCGACGGTGGTCTCCTCGCCTGCAGTCTCGACGGCGCCCGACGACGTCTCAGAGGGTCCAGACAACGAGGGTCCGGATGATGTCTCAGAGGAGCCCGACAACGAGGGTCTTTACGACGAGGGTCCGGATGACGTCTCAGAGGAGCCCGACAACGAGGGTCTTTACGACGAGGGTCCGGATGACGTCTCAGAGGAGCCCGACAATGAGGGTCCTTACGACGAGGGTCCGGATGACGTCTCAGAGGAGCCCGACAACGAGGGTCCTTACGACGAGGGTCCAGACGAACAGGGTCCCCACGACGTCTCGGAGGATCCCCACGATGAGGGTCCCGACGAAGAAGGTCCCCACGACGTTACGGAGGGTCCCCACGACGAGGGTCCCGACGACGTTACGGAGGGTCCCCACGACGTCTCAGGGGGTCCAGACGACGAGGGTCCGGATGATGTCTCAGAGGAGCCCGACAACGAGGGTCCTTACGACGAGGGTCCGGATGACGTCTCAGAGGAGCCCGACAACAAGGGTCCTTACGACGAGGGTCCAGACGAAGAGGGTCCCCACGACGTCTCGGAGGATCCCCACGATGAGGGTCCCGACGAAGAAGGTCCCCACGACGTTACGGAGGGTCCCCACGACGAGGGTCCCGACGACGTTACGGATGGTCCCCACGACGAGGGTCCCGACGAAGAGGGTCCCCACGAGGTCTCAGGGGGTCCCTACGACGAGGATCCCGACGAAGAGGGTCCCCACGACGAGGGTCTCGACGAAGCAGACGACGTCTCCGAGGGTCTCGACGAAGCAGACGACGTCTCTGAGGGTCTCGACGAAGCAGACGACGTCTCCGAGGGTCTCGACGAAGCAGACGACGTCTCCGAGGGTCTCGACGAAGCAGACGACGTCTCCGAGGGTCTCGACGAAGCAGACGACGTCTCCGAGGGTCTCGACGAAGCAGACGACGTCGTGGTCCCCAACGACGTCTGTGTTCCGGCCGACGTCTGTGTTCCGGCCGACAAAGAAGGTGTACCGGCCGAATGTGGTGTCCCAGCCGTCCCTTTCCTTAGGGACGTGTTTCTTGCTGAACGGTACTCTGGTCGCCCGCCTGACGTGCTGCCGCATTATGGAGGGCCTCCTGGACGTCCTCCAGATCGGGTTGGTGGTGATGGGCGGCCTCCTGGACGTCCTTTAGATCGGGCTGGTGGTGATGGGTGACCTCCTGGGTGCCCCCCGGATCGAGCTGATGTTGGCTCGCCGTCCTGCCTGTTACCTCCCTCCGCCCGCCCTTGTTCTGGTGGGGTCCGTCTTGGGGGTGTCAGGTGCCACCCTTGAGGGGGGGGGTTATGTCAGGCTCTGTCCCTGTCTGTTTCTTTAGGCTCTGTCCCTGTCTGTTTCTTTAGGCTCTGTTTCTTTATGTTATTTTGTGTTCCCCTCCTGTCATATTTTATCATTCTGAGCTTTGTGATCAATCTCATTCAGTCTCTGTCATTTTCCCACTCACTTTTCAGTCTGTCTCTCTATGCTCAAGCCTGCAGCCTTAATCATTCACACCTGTCACACCTGTCTCATCAGCCACCTGCCAAACTGAGCTCATTACCCACTCCCTTTCTGCCTTATAAAAAGCCTTCATCTCCTTCACTTTTGCCTCTTATCAACAGGTCTGGTTCCTGTAAGGTCCCATTGTGGCTAGTTTGGGCCAGTTCCTATGGGACCGGTTTATTTCTGTACCCACTGCACGCTTAGGACCCCTTTAGTGGGCGTGAAGTTCTCCTGCAGTGGGCGGGTAATTCTCCTGCAGTGGGTGGATCATTAATATCAACGCTTCTAACCAGCTGGTGGCGCTAGTGATACATTAAGCTCTTTATTAACCACTAACACACACATTAGAAGAAGAGCTGGAAAAGAACACACAACCAAAGTGGATGAGCTTGTTTCTTTTTTGAACATTCTGCTTTGTCTGTGGCTTTTTCAGCCACAGACAAATGTTCATATACAATATATATATATATATATATATATATATATATATATATATATATATATATATATATGTGTATATATATATGTGTGTGTGTATATATACACATATATGTATATATATTGTATAT
>JBBPBX010025624.1:0-11391 GCA_038048925.1 Garcialebias charrua
ACAACTTGCTCATGCTCCTCTCCAGCAGCCTCCACAAGCTGTGTGTGTTCATCTTCTGCTGCCTCCACCACCTGTTGGTGCTCCTCTCCTGCTGCCTCCACCACTTGTTGTTGCACATCTCCTGCAGCCTCCACCACTTGTTGTTGCACATCTCCTGCAGCCTCCACCACTTGTTGTTGCACATCTCCTGCAGCCTCCACCACTTGTTGTTGCACATCTCCTGCAGCCTCCACCACTTGTTGTTGCACATCTCCTGCAGCCTCCACCACTTGTTGTTGCACATCTCCTGCAGCCTCCATCACTGGTTGTTGCACATCTCCTGCAGCCTCCATCACTGTTGTTGCACATCTCCTGCAGCCTCCACCACTTGTTGTTGCACATCTCCTGCTGCCTCCATCACTGGTTGTTGCACATCTCCTGCAGCCTCCACCACTTGTTGTTGCACATCTCCTGCTGCCTCCATCACTGGTTGTTGCACATCTCCTGCAGCCTCCACCACTTGTTGTTGCACATCTCCTGCTGCCTCCATCACTGGTTGTTGCACATCTCCTGCAGCCTCCACCACTTGTTGTTGCACATCTCCTGCAGCCTCCACCACTTGTTGTTGCACATCTCCTGCAGCCTCCATCACTTGTTGTTGCACATCTCCTGCAGCCTCCATCACTTGTTGTTGCACATCTCCTGCTGCCTCCATCACTGGTTGTTGCACATCTCCTGCAGCCTCCACCACTGGTTGTTGCACATCTCCTGCAGCCTCCACTGCTTGTTGATTTTGCCTTTCCATCACTTCCTGGCCTTCATCTTCCCCTTGTGCTCTGCTGTAACGTCTCTTTAATCGACGAGCATGTCGGTCTGATGTTGACACTTTCACCTCGGAGTGTCCCAAGTGCAGTGTTGGAGCCCAGTCGGGATTTGACTCATCCATCTCATAAGAAGATTTGCCTTGAAGAGAACGCAGATCAGTAATATAATTATTGCCAGAAAACATTACTGTCATCCATCTAGTATATTATTTTTTTAGTTGAAATTACTGAAGTTCCATTAGTAGATTACCTTATTTTAATGGTGATGTATAAATGTCATAACAATGTACTACCCTTAAATATTCAGACACATTTTGTTAAAAGATGAAGTGCTTTAATGTGTAATATGTTGAAATTTGAAAATTGAGATGAGTTACTCATTTTTTGTTACTTATAGATTATTCTTTGAATAGATTGTTTGGAAAAGGGGCAGATATAATAAGATAGTTTCTTCTTTCTGCTGCCTTTCATTTTATATTTTCTTTTTTTTGTCTTTGTTGGGTATTTATTTTGATAAAATGAATAAAGAAATAAATTAATAATAAAAAACAATATGCTACAGTCAATGTGACAACACAATCAACTTTAAACAGTTTATTTTAAAATAACACAGATGTCCGACCTAAACTTGGTTGACCCACTATGCACTGAACTCGACCAAAACATGATACACCTTGACAAAATGGCACAACTCCAGTAAACTGATTTAAAATACTCACCTGAATGGAAATGTCTGGAACAAACAAGCATGTATCTTGTGATGGTGGAGAACGTTACATCAGGACGTCTCACTGCTGATATCCATGCCTCCTTTTTGTTATGGCCGACACAAGCTCGCCCTCGCGTTGTTTCCAGGTAGGGAAACTATAAAACGAGAGTCCGTTTTCTATTTTTTTACCTTTTCTGTCGTGTGAACGGACATTGCATCCTATTACACAGCAATTTAGGACCATTGCTAAGCTGTTGAAACCTGATTCGAACAAAATACGAGCAAGGCAGGAAAAATGGCGGATCGAAAAAAAACTACAAAAAAAACTACCCACAATGCTGTGCGCGGTGGACCAGTGACGTCACGCTCCAAAGCTCTATAAGGTACGATCTGTTGTTTGTTTTTAATAGAGGAGAGTCATTTAATGAGGGTTTTGGATGATTTACTGTTTAAAAATGATATATGTCAGACGTGAGGTCTATCAGCCGACATCTGCTTGCTAACAGACATTAGCATAGCTACCGAGTCAACACGGGGTGCTATTTAGGTATTTTTAAATTATGTCGGCGCAATCAGGTACGATCTGTTGTTTGTTTTTAATAGAGGAGAGTCATTTAATGAGGGTTTTGGATGATTTACTGTTTAAAAATGATATATGTCAGACGTGAGGTCTATCAGCCGACATCTGCTTGCTAACAGACATTAGCATAGCTACCGAGTCAACACGGGGTGCTATTTAGGTATTTTTAAATTATGTCGGCGCAATCAGGTACGATCTGTTGTTTGTTTTTAATAGAGGAGAGTCATTTAATGAGGGTTTTGGATGATTTACTGTTTAAAAATGATATATGTCAGACGTGAGGTCTATCAGCCGACATCTGCTTGCTAACAGACATTAGCATAGCTACCGAGTCAACACGGGGTGCTATTTAGGTATTTTTAAATTATGTCGGCGCAATCAGGTACGATCTGTTGTTTGTTTTTAATAGAGGAGAGTCATTTAATGAGGGTTTTGGATGATTTACTGTTTAAAAATGATATATGTCAGACGTGAGGTCTATCAGCCGACATCTGCTTGCTAACAGACATTAGCATAGCTACCGAGTCAACACGGGGTGCTATTTAGGTATTTTTAAATTATGTCGGCGCAATCAGGTACGATCTGTTGTTTGTTTTTAATAGAGGAGAGTCATTTAATGAGGGTTTTGGATGATTTACTGTTTAAAAATGATATATGTCAGACGTGAGGTCTATCAGCCGACATCTGCTTGCTAACAGACATTAGCATAGCTACCGAGTCAACACGGGGTGCTATTTAGGTATTTTTAAATTATGTCGGCGCAATCAGGTACGATCTGTTGTTTGTTTTTAATAGAGGAGAGTCATTTAATGAGGGTTTTGGATGATTTACTGTTTAAAAATGATATATGTCAGACGTGAGGTCTATCTGCCGACATCTGCTTGCTAACAGACATTAGCATAGCTACCGAGTCAACACGGGGTGCTATTTAGGTATTTTTAAATTATGTCGGCGCAATCAGGTACGATCTGTTGTTTGTTTTTATTAGGGGAGAGTCTATTAATGAGGGTTTTGGATGATTTACTGTCTTAAAATGATAGATCTCAAACGCAATCGGACGTGCTCAAAGCCACGAGGCTCCCTGCACGTTTTTTTTAAAGCTGAATCGTAAAAGTTAATAAGTTTTCCATTAATAGAGTATACAATAAAATGATTTGAGCAAGATTAAAACTTCTACTACTTATATTGACCTTCCAAAACTGAAGACAAATTGCTTAGATCAATACTAGAAATGCTGCACTCGTCTGAGTCGACATGCTCCGCCATTATTAATTACATGCGCGTTGAGCAGCGGCTCCCCACGTGTACGTCAAATGACGGTTTTGCGGAATGCACGGAATTTTAGGGGCGTGTCCCAGAGAAATGACTATCATAACTTGGAATGAAATTTTAATATATTTATAATTTATTATGCAAAAACGACCAGAGCTCAATGATATAAGATATATATGTTCTGACAAATATTCAAATTTACAAAATCATGTCACAATCCCTTTAACTTTCTTGTCTTGAACCACTTTGGACATGTCTGCCTGCCTGGGAGGAGTCGACGAGGGACACGCCCCCAGAAACCATCTTGGCTACAGCAAACTGGTTGGTCCACATAAGTTGCTTACTTGGTGGGTTAACTTCAGTGTGCTTTGGACTACTCTGACTGAGGAAGCCCTCTGGAGTGAGGGTGAAACGTTTCTGCTAAAAAGAAACTGTCCAGATGAACTGATTGAGAATGAGCGGATTTGATACCTGGACTATTGAGAATTAACTTTCTTGTCTTGAACCACTTTGGACATGTCTGCCTGCCTGGGAGGAGTCGACGAGGGACACGCCCCCAGAAACCATCTTGGCTACAGCAAACTGGTTGGTCCACATAAGTTGCTTACTTGGTGGGTTAACTTCAGTGTGCTTTGGACTACTCTGACTGAGGAAGCCCTCTGGAGTGAGGGTGAAACGTTTCTGCTAAAAAGAAACTGTCCAGATGAACTGATTGAGAATGAGCGGATTTGATACCTGGACTATTGAGAATTAACTTTCTTGTCTTGAACCACTTTGGACATGTCTGCCTGCCTGGGAGGAGTCGACGAGGGACACGCCCCCAGAAACCATCTTGGCTACAGCAAACTGGTTGGTCCACATAAGTTGCTTACTTGGTGGGTTAACTTCAGTGTGCTTTGGACTACTCTGACTGAGGAAGCCCTCTGGAGTGAGGGTGAAACGTTTCTGCTAAAAAGAAACTGTCCAGATGAACTGATTGAGAATGAGCGGATTTGATACCTGGACTATTGAGAATTAACTTTCTTGTCTTGAACCACTTTGGACATGTCTGCCTGCCTGGGAGGAGTCGACGAGGGACACGCCCCCAGAAACCATCTTGGCTACAGCAAACTGGTTGGTCCACATAAGTTGCTTACTTGGTGGGTTAACTTCAGTGTGCTTTGGACTACTCTGACTGAGGAAGCCCTCTGGAGTGAGGGTGAAACGTTTCTGCTAAAAAGAAACTGTCCAGATGAACTGATTGAGAATGAGCGGATTTGATACCTGGACTATTGAGAATTAACTTTCTTGTCTTGAACCACTTTGGACATGTCTGCCTGCCTGGGAGGAGTCGACGAGGGACACGCCCCCAGAAACCATCTTGGCTACAGCAAACTGGTTGGTCCACATAAGTTGCTTACTTGGTGGGTTAACTTCAGTGTGCTTTGGACTACTCTGACTGAGGAAGCCCTCTGGAGTGAGGGTGAAACGTCTCTGCTAAAAAGAAACTGTCCAGATGAACTGATTGAGAATGAGCGGATTACTGTAATACTTTATTTTCATTTCTTATCTTAATTGTATCTTACCTAAGTACATCAAGTAAACAATTACAATTACTTTTAGCCAACAAAAATGCCTTTTCCTCAAAACTAATCATTAGGATTTGTATACAAGTAATTTAAGGATCAAAGAAACAAAAGTAATATTTGACTTGCATGATTCATTTCTAAGATTACAAAATACTAATTGCTTTAATCAAATTCACAATATAGAAAGACTAAATGTGTAATCTAAACTAAAATGTATGATCTAACAAAAAGAGTCTCAAAACAGCATTTGGTCAACTCAACTCAAAACTCACAAGAGACTTACAATGGAACTAAACAAACACAGAGGGCCTTCTAAAATCACAGAGGGCCTAAAATCACCTCAAACTACTGTGTTTTTTACCATAAGTTTGCTTCTAGAATCAAAAACTGACAGGTTTATTGAAACTGCTACTCACCGGTGCGTGTCTACCTTCCTTCATGCACTGATTGTCACAGAGAATTACACACCTGCATTACAGCAGCTACAGCATAGTTTAGGCTAGAGCTCCCCCTCTGTCTCAACTATGTAATCTAGCAGAAACTAAAGCTTGAAAGAAAAATTTGTTAAAATGAGGTGCAATTAAAAAGTCAAAACTGTCATTTGACACAACAGAGGGTGTGAAAATTGTTTCTGCCTTGGGGCATCCAACGTGCTCTCCTGTGGTGCGAACATGTCACGTGTTCGTCTGGTTAGTGTATTAGCTGGCCCCTTGCTCATAATGGAGCGGGGGCTGGGACACGTGCCCTTTCCCACCTGTCTCCGCGAAAGGTGTAGGGTTTGTTCACAGACGCCTCTGGGTCTGTCTTCTGGAGACAGGTCTTGAGGCACCCTGCTGGGGCTTATTGAGTAGGCTGGCACCCCATGAGTTATGGGGGGGATGTCCCCCCCCCCCTTTATGACGGCTGACAGGCCAGAGGCCCGTACTGTTGACATTATTTGTGTTGGTGTGTTTTTTGTTTGGTTTTTTGATCGTCAATAAAACAGGTACAGTATGTGCTAATTTATGAGTTTTATTCGTGCTTACGTGCAACGACATACACAATTTGATGTCACTCACAGCAGGGAGAACATGGTTTGTGCATGCAACAGAGTTATCAGCCATTTGTACTTTGCTACAAATAAAGTCTGAACAAGGTGCGAACACTCCCGTTACCGTGTGGGCGGGAGGTAATCTAAAATGTAAACGTGGGCCTGGTTCATCAGGCACGTTTTTGACGAGTGTCCCGGCTCGCCGAGGAGGCCCTGTGCCTGCTCGCTTGGCGTGGGACAAACCCATTTTTGCTCCATGCATGCTCGGAGCGAGGGTGGCTCGGCGGGGTTTTTTGCCGAGGTTCCTCCTCGTATGCTGTCCGCTTCTGCGGTGGCGCACGCGTCGTCGAGCGGTGCCTCGGCTGTGCAGGTCTGCCTCCAGCGGGCTCTCTGGGGGGGGCGAAACTCCGACGAGGAATGCCCACCCTGAGGGCTTCAGCCTGCCTGCGCCTTTGGTCCAGCTTGGTTTGGATTCGCTCCAAAGTCTGTCCAAAAAGTTCCTCTGCTTTTATCAAGTGGTGAAGAAAAGGCACCTTTTGTCCCTCTGGTAAATCCATCAGCGTCATCCACAGGTGGCGTATCGCGATGACCACTTCCGCCACACCTCTGCCCTGAGCCACAGCAGCTGTCCCCATCATACGGAGAACAAAGTCTGTAGCTTTGTGGGCTTCGTCCAGTAATTGGGCAGCAGCTTGCTTATCCGAGGTTTCCTGCAGTTGTTGGAGTTTTTCTGCGAGGTAAGCCTGCATCATCGCGGACGCGTTCATGACGCACGCCGCGAGAACTTGAGCTCTGTAGCACTTCTCGAGAAGTGAGGCTGAGGCTCTGCAAGCTTTGCTGGGGAGAGTCGGTTTTGTTCCTGATGACTTGGGAGCTAGGTGGGATGCCAGCGTGTCCTCAATCTGAGGCGCGTTGGATAAACCCACCTGATACATGCCTTCTACGTCGAGGAATTGTGAGAGAGGAAGGAGCATGGGCGCTCGTGACTGGGACCAGGTGTAGGTTAGTTCCGTGAGGAAGTCTGGGAACACGGGCATCCTTTGCCTCATTGCAGCCTGCTGTTTTGAATAAAAATAGTTCCCCGCCAGCCTCGTGACCTGTTGACAAGGCGGGGGTTCCGGCCAGGGGATGTTCAACGCGTCCGCTGCTCTGTGGCACAGGTCGAACAGTGCCGGGATGGAGAAGTCCATTTCAGGGAGCGTAGGTATCGGGGTCCTGGGGAGGTCCTCTCCCGGATCCTTGATTTCGAGTTCTGGTTCCTCCGCTGAAAATTTGCCCGAGGCTGAGATGGAGATCTCGTCTTCATTCATCGTGCCTCTGGTGTCGAACTCGACTGTTAGGTCCACCATGGGAGCAAGCGGGTCAGGGCTGTCGCCCCATTCGGCACGCGTGCTGTTGTGTAGAGCCATGTGTTCGAGCTCTGGGGTCGGAGTGAGGGTTTCCATGGTTTCTGGGTCCTGTGGACCAGCTGAGCTTCCCATGGCCTTAGCCACAATGTCCACCCGGTGCCGCAGCACCGCATCCAGCATCTGGCTGCAGTGTGGGCAAGAATCGGGCGCGTCCAGAGCTTGTCTTGCATGAAATATACCCAGGCAGACTGGACAGGCCTCATGGGTGTCCGTCGCTGCGAGGGAAAATCCACAGCCACTGCGACAGACGCGCGAGGTTGGGCTTGCCGGCCCGCCGGCCCGCCGGCTTTCCTTTGAAGTTTTGTCTTTGGCTTTCCCTTCTCCAGAGGCATGTCCGAGATAAGGCGAGCGAGACCTTCCAGAATCCTTTTTCTTCGTTGTTCAAGTATCTCCTTTGTCGTGTCGCTTTCGCTGGCGAGCCCGCTAGGTATGTTAGCCGGGGTAGCGGTTGTGGCGTAGTTATAACGCCGTTGAGCGAAGCAACTTGTAGAGAGAGGAGAGAAAAAAACTTTGTGGTTATAGAAATGTGCTGGAGTAGCTTTCGCTAGTCCAGCAGTACGCAGCGAAAAAATCTCTGTGCGCTCTGTGCAGGGAGCGAGCTCACCTCAAGTTGAGCGATGGAGCAGCAGAGAAGTCCCGTGATGTCTGGGTCCTGTGGACCAGCTGAGCTTCCCATGGCCTTAGCCACAATGTCCACCCGGTGCCGCAGCACCGCATCCAGCATCTGGCTGCAATGTGGGCAAGAATCGGGCGCGTCCAGAGCTTGTCTTGCATGAAATATACCCAGGCAGACTGGACAGGCCTCATGGGTGTCCGTCGCTGGAGGGAAAATCCACAGCCACTGGGACAGACGCGCGAGGTTGGGCTCGCCGTCCCGCCGGCTTTCCTTTGAAGGTTTGTCTTTGGCTTTCCCTTCTCCGGAGGCATGTCCGAGATAAGGCGAGCGAGACCTTCCAGAATCCTTTTTCTTCGTTGTTCAAGTGTCTCCTCCATCGTGTCGCTTTCGCTGGCTAGCCCGCTAGGTATGTTAGCCGGGATAGCGGTTGTGGCGTAGTTATAACGCCGTTGAGCGAAGCAACTTGTAGAGAGAGGAGAGAAAAAAACTTTGTGGTTATAGAAATGTGCTGGACTAGCTTTCGCTAGTCCAGCAGTACGCAAGGAAAAAATCTCTGTGCGCTCTGTGCAGGGAGCGAGCTCACCTCAAGTTGAGCGATGGAGCAGCAGAGAAGTCCCGTGAAGAGAGGTAGTTCAGGTTTTGCGAGGTGAAGGGCAAAAAGAGACAGTTGGAGGGGCGTCAGTCGCCTAAGTACCTAAAGGGCGGTACCTCTGGCGCGGGGTGACGCCCCCTGCCGTAAAAGGCGTGAATGTATTCCTTCAGGTAATCGCGCGGGGGCACAATTCCCATAGCAAGTATGTTGCACTGAGAGACTAAACTGAAAGGGAACTATCCAGATGACCTGATTGGACATTGTTGCTTTATTGAACCAAAGTTCTGGAACTTTTTGGAGCAGGTCGGGAAATTGATATCTACAAAGCCATCAGACGAGAGGTCTGTGCTTTATCACACACCTGTAGGGTCATCAGTTTCAGGTGTCGTCCTGCAGTATTCAAACATCACTCTCCAAGGAGCTACTGGAAACAATGAACTTTTTCTCTAGCCTTTTTGCAGGACTGTTCCCTTTTCATTTATTGTTTTCTTCATAAAGCTTTCTATGTGAACTTGTTTGTACTTTTAACATTTATTTTTTTAGAGACAGGCAGTAGAATGATGTTAGTGGTGTATGATGGTGGCATTGCTAACTGCTGATTCATTGTCTTCAAAGGAAAAAATAAAGATTTGTGATGAAAGATACATAACCGTGTCATTTATCAATTATTAACATTAAGAGACTATCACAATTCATTTAAAGAGAAGCATGTTAATTTCTTAAGCTCTGAACTGGTGGTGAGTATTGAATGACAAAGTATCATTAAATAAAGTCACAGTCAGATGTGAAGCAGACACTGAGTCATCCTGCAAAAATAATTGATCTCTCTGCATTTCACTGCTAGATGAAACATGTAATTATACTCCTATGCTTTCTGATCACTATTAACTTTTTGCTTCTTGACATTTTTCTTTGTTCCTTGCCACATAAATGGTGAACAATCAAGAATTATTGTGTCCATTGTTGTTTTCAGTTAACAAAATATCAACTTGGTAGATTTTAATGAAATTCCCAGAAAGTAATGAATATTTAGGTACATCTGATTAACCTTTGGAGTAAACCCAGTTCAAGATTAAATGAGTGACTTAGCTAACACTTAAATATGGCTGTGACTCAGTCAGTTTAAAAAAAATACAGAGATAAACTTTCATATGATGTTATCTGAGACATATCTGGTAATGGCAGTCGTCCCCCGATCGGAAGGTTGGCGGTTCGAATCCCGGTTCCCCACACCATGTGTCGTGTCCTTGGGCAAGACACTTAACCCCAAGTTGCTCCCGGTAGGACTGGAAAGCACCTTGCATGGTAGTCTGCCGCTACCGGTGTATTAATGTGTGTAGCATTCAATGTGTGTAGCACTTTGAGATTTTCACTAATGAAAAGTGCGTTATAAATTGAATTCATTATTATTATTATTATTATATTGTCGTTACATACTTTTTGTTTAAAACTCTGGCAGCAAAATATATAGGATCTGCATTCCTTTTAAGAATGCCATGTTTTCATGTATTGTGTTATGGTGATTAAACTGTATTTACATTTCTTTGCCAGATCATATTTGGGGCGATTTTGTCTGGAAGACAAAATATTGGAGTGTGACCAAAACTAAACAATTACGCAGAACTGTTTTGTGTACACAGCCACTTATTCCCCCCTCGGTACTACATGTGGTGGTAAATGTACACATTTTGACCTCACATGTACTTTGTTCAGGTATAAAAAACTTGTTACAGATGGAGGTGAAAATACCAAATGGCTGGCACGCAGGAGGCAGAATCAGAAATGAGGCAAGGCTCCTGAATAACTAAACCAAAGCACAGCAGTGACACAGTCAACTTGGCAATACAGTATACATAAAAGTAACAAGAGAAACTGACATGAGACAAACAAATCCAAGACAAGTTAATCCAGCAGTGGACAGCAATCAATTGTGCATGCTTATGTGACTTTAATCAAGTAGTAATTTTATGTAGTTTGTACTTTTTAGTACAAATCAGTACTTTCACTTAAATGTTTTATTTTAATAGTTGTACATAGTTTGATTTAACATCTTAGTTACTGCGTAAATAAATGTGAACACAAACATGCAAGTTAAATTCATGAGTTGGAAAAGAAAAGCCCACTACAAGCACCTGTGGTGGGGGGATCTGTGACCAGTCATCCAGTGGTTGAACTGACAGGACAAGCAGCACAGGAGGAGTTTGACTTTAAATAAACCCATAAAGAGCATTTATGCCTCCGTTCAATCAGTGCACTTCTTTTTCCAATGTGAGTAAAAATTGAGAAAAGGTAATTCAAGAAAAAAAATCCACCCAACTAAAACCAAACCAAACCTACAAACGAACACGTAATAACCAGACTGGTGATGTGCCACTTACATGATAATTCCCTTCTGTAGTGCTAATCAAAAGGAAGATCTCTGTTTTAACTTGTTAAATAATTTATTCACATAGTTGCTACCAACTCACATATACAGTACAAGGCAAATATCTTTTTTTAAAGTGCCATGGAAACGTGCTATTATTAATATTGATGCTCAGCACATTTCCATATCACCAGCCTTTCATTGTGTTTAACTGTTGTAGAGCTGTCGGTCTGAGAAATGAACTCCTGAACCAGATTAGATTATTAAGTAGAACAGCTTTCTCCTAGGAATTCAGAATACATGTTTGATTTCTAAATGTAAAGTCAGCAATATTATAAGTCATTTGAATTTTTTTTTTAGAAAGTCCAAGTTCATCAGTTATCACAGTCAAATTATAGTAAAATCTTTCTACTTTTGATTTTGCTGGTGAGTTCATTTCCACAGATG
>JBBPBX010025624.1:11947-25515 GCA_038048925.1 Garcialebias charrua
ATGGATTACAACTGGGATTTTTAACACGACAGAATTACCTGGAGTTTTTCTGTGGAATTACAACGAAGACTTATTCAGTCTGTTGGAAGTGCGGGCTTTCCTGACTGGATAATAACAGGATTAAATGAAGATTTCTAGAGTGGATGATTACAAAACAAGTTTTTCCTGAAGGATTAAAAACACAAGCTTTTCCTATGTGGGATTAAACAAAGATTTGTTCAGTCTGCTGGAGTGCAGACTTCTGACTGGAGTGCAACAGCATCACCTGGAGGTGACAAGATTTCCTGATAGGATTAAAATAAGTTTTCCTGGTGGAGATAAAAACACAAGTTGGAACACACCAAGATTACCTGGGTGGATTAAACATATTTGATCGGAATCAGATTATTATAGAATAAACCAACATTTTAGAAGATTATACAAATTATACATTGGAGTAGAACTCAATTCAATTAAAGCTAAAAACACATTAAAGCCCAGCGTGTGGAGGACATCTTTGGTGAGCTGTGAATCACTTAACTCTCTTAAATGCAAATCATGTAACCTGATTAAATCTTTTTCTGTAGTAAGTAGTGCTTATGCTGTTTCCCCTGCAATTAAATAATAAAGAAACATAAAAACGTACAAATTTGGATTTTTCCTTTGACTCACCTTGATATTAAATGATGGGAAACTTGGTTCAAAGATAACAACAAGATTATTGGAGGTTTTAAATGGTTGTGTTAGCCAAAAAGATATAAACAATATCCTGGAACCTTATTTTCCTAGGTTCTAAAACTAACCAGACGGATAACAATAACAATCTACTAGAGGTAATCTGTCGTTAATGTGTGTTTCTCCGTGGGATACGATCTGACTCCATTCTGCTAAGTCGGACTATCGGCGGAGTGAAACAGGGTGTGACATGCAGATTTGAAGACAGTAACAGTCTGGTTGAATTACCTCGTCTCAGCCTTAATCCTAACTAATCTTGAGACATATCGGGTAATACTCGTGTGCAAGGATAAAAGTTAAAAAACCCATTACTGGAGAGGCTGGAGTGAGGACTTGTCGCAAGATCCTGCGGCTAACCTCATTCACGTAGAATTAACACACTCTAGCTTCTCGTTGCGGCCGGTCTCATGTTTGGAAACGTTATGGCTTTCTTGTTAAAAGACGAGCGCAAATCCAAAGCTGTGTGTGGACGTTGTTTCACGAAGACTGGATCTGCAGCAGCAACACGTCTAACTTGTTAACGGACTTGAAACGACGTCATCCGAATGTGAACGTAACAGCCTTCATCAGGTCATTCAGAGTGGTCCAGATCAATAACACAAGCTGTAGGAGTTTTTAAAGCTCTGGATCTACGTCTGAATGTTGTTGATGTGCCGGCTTTAAAATTATTGAGCCCCACTACGACATTCATCACATCAACACTTCAGCCAAAAAGTTCAGCACTTTATGAAAAAGTTAAAACTGATATTGTCAACAAGTCCTGAACCAGATTAAAGCCCTGCCATGATATCATACCATACCATACCAATTTATTTATAGAGCACTTAAACAGACACAAGGCCAACCAAAGTGCTGTACAATAGAAAACAAACAAGTACAGCAGACAGGAAAACATAAAATAAAATGATAGATACAAATAGCAACAGAAACTAACTAAAATGGTGAACAATCTATAGTACAGAGAGGATCAAAACAAATCACACTGTGTTAAAGACAAGAGAATAGAAGTGAGTTTTCAAGCGAGACTTAAAGACTGAGAGTGGGAGCCTGCCTTACACTCAGTGGCAACTCATTCCACAGTCTTGGACCTGCAACTGAGAAAGCCCTGTCATCATGATGATGATGATAATGACCGAGAGATTTAACCACCTCAACCGTTCAAGAAGAGGTATTGTTGTTTTATTATTATCTAATTAACTTTTTTAATTTAAAATTATAATCTTATTAACTCAATTTTGTTTTACCTCTTTGTGTTTTATTTCCAGTCTGGGACAGAGATAGCAGCTGACTTCTTCCTCTTCAGGGAAATCCACCAGATCACCTGCAGCTAAGAAGTCTGTGATGACTGAACTCTGAACTTTTCCAGGGACCTGTCCCACCTGGGGGAGCAGGTCCAAGAAGAGGTTGTGAGTAATGAGGACAAATACAGCCACACTGCTGCTACTGTTGTTATTGAGATGATTTTCTCCACCACTGGAGATATTCACTGCAACTAGATCTGTGCTTTTAGCAGAAAATGTGGACAAGTTGGTCTTTTTGGACAAAACCTTTAAATTTGATTAGTTAGATTGTAAACAGTCTGTTGCTGCTTATTGTTCTGGTTCTGACTGTTATTGTATTTCTTAAGATTTTTATTATTGTTAGTATAATTTATTTATTGTAAAGAATGCCGTTTATTTAAAATATCATCCAAATGGGTTGCTTTTATTTATTTTTACACAAACGTATTGTTTACGTGACACATTTTCAAAATAAACATTTTACAAGTCTTTATTTTGTCTTTTTTTTTGTACCAAAAATTAACTGAACCGAACCCTCCAAGGTACAACGGGAACATATAAATATGTATTATTATGAGTAACAATCTCTTATTGATGCTGATAGGTTTTATCAATTTTACCAATATATTTTCAAGGGAATTAAAATAAAATCCCCCATCTTGTTGTTTTAATATCACACCAGCTGATTAATCACTACGGTGCTCCTGTCATCTTTAGCGAGCGCAAACATCTGCAACGTGGTTCTGATGAGACACAACGAGCTGTCTGAAGGTATTGATGTGCTGGACAGAAATGGCAACGTGGTGGGATCCTCCAAAATTGCTGCAAGACACGTGAGGGGTTTCTTATTTGTTCCTTCATTGAAGGAATTTTAAATGTCTTGGTGGCTAATGGGTGCATTTCCAGCTTCACTCTTGCCTCTCAGCAGCAGATATCATGAAAACAACTAGGTGCCATATTTGAAGTCATCTGTGCACAATCTTGTCATCTTTATTTTCAGGCAATTATGGAGACGGCCTTCACGCGTGTGGTCCTTCCAATGCCGATCTTTGTCCTGCCCCCCATCATCATGTCCTACATTGAGAGGTTTGTGCAAAAATATGCAAAGATGTTTTTAGGTCATTTTGAAGAATCATTGCTGATTTTGTTCATTAATCATTCAATTCAGTTTATTTATATAGCGCCAACAAGAAAGTTAAATTATAGAAGAAAATAATAATAATAATAATGAATTTAATTTATAACGCACTTTTCATTAACAAAAATCTCAAAGTGCTACAAAGTGCAACTAAAATCAAAGACCAAATAAAAACAAGTGATAAAATCAAGTAAAATCAATGATAAAACAACAAAAATCAATAATAAAATCAATTAAAAATAACGATATCAACTAAGATCTAAGAAAATTCAGGTTTGGCTGTACTACAGGTAATTCATCTTTTGCTCCCCAATCCTTGTGATCACTGTTCTAGATAGTTACAATTTGTATTCATTGCTCTGATAATAATTATCTTATTATATTGTATTTTGTTGCAAAGGCAAGATACAGTATTTTCTGGTGTATAGGTCGCACCTGTGTATAGGTCGCATTGTCCAATTATCACCAATAGATTGGAAAAATCCCTAGATAGGTCGCACTGGTGTATAGGTCGCACCTACGTTTAGCTCTGCTGCAAATGTCTGCCACAGGAGCGCACAGCAAGGCTTTTAAGAAGATTAACACTTAAAAACAATTATTTGTTTGATAAAAATTATAGCAAATATATGTCTGAGCTGAACTTTTCCTTAATAAATGAACGTAATTGTGAAATGAGCTGGATTTAAAAATTTGTTTCACCGAAAGTGATAACAAGCCATATATAGGTCGCACCTGAGTATAGGTCGCAGGCCTTGAAAAAACCATAAAAAGGTGCGACCTATACACCGGAAAATACGGGTATATGTTTTCTTAAAAGGGGTTCTGCTGGTGAAGATTCTCAGTCATCCAGGACATTATAATTTCAAAAAAAACATTCAATACAAGAAACTCCCTGTCTTTATAGACTTCCAAAAATACACAAAGATACACCTCTCAGAACCATCGTCAGCAGCATGAACTTAGTGACATAGGCCTACAATGTTGCTAAACATCTGGCTGGTATTTTAGCTCCTCTTGTTGGAAACACACCTCATCACATAAAGAACTCTATTGATTTTGCCAACAAAGTTCAACAATTGTAGCTAGCCCCAAGAGAAACCCTTGTATCATAGGATGTGACTTCTCTTGTAACTTGCATTTCTGAGGCAGTAGAAACCGTCCAAAAAACGACTTCTACAACACAAGGACTTAATCAACAGGACCAACTTCACCCCAGACCAGATCTGCACCTTGCTGGATCTCTGCCTCTCCACCACTTATTTCAAGTTCAATGACAGTTTTTACAGACAGAAGCACGGCTGTGCCATGGGATCTCCAGTGTCACCCATTGTTGCCAACCTCTACATGGAGGAAGTGGAACAGAGAGCCCTAAACTCCTATGAGGGAACACAAGCCATTGGTTCTGATATGTGGATGATACCTGGGTCAAATCCAAACCAAGGAAATACAAGTAGAAGCGTTCACCAGACACATTAACTCGATCGACAACAACATCAAGTTCACCAGAGAGGATGCAAACGACAACAAGCTGCCTTTTTTGGACTGTTTGGTTCACATGGAAAGAGAGGACAGCCTCAACATTGAAGTTTACAGAAAACCAACCATCCCCACAAAGACAGAAGAGAAGGAAAAGGAACAGAAACACATGGAAAAATCTCTCCAAACATGTGGATATCCTAACTGGGCCTTTGTCAACTCAGCGAGGAAATCTACATAACACACTAATAAACAGAAAAAGGAGAACAGACGAAAAAACGTTGTCATCCCTTATGTTTCTGGAGTATCAGAGAATTTCAGAAGGATTTTTCAACAAACACATGTTTGTACATCCCAGTACATTCCAAACCCAGCAGGACTCTCAGACAGAGGCTGGTCCACCCGGACAAAACACCCACACACAAACAGAGTGGTGTAGTGTACGCGGTCCAGTGCAGCGAGGACTGTCCAGACCTCTACACTGGGGAAACTAAACAACCCATTCACAGAAGAATGTCCCAACACAGGAGAGCCTCCTCCTCTGGACAAAACTCAGCTGTTCACCTCCACCTCACTGACAAGGGACACTCATTTGAAGACCAGAATGTGCATATTTTGGACCATGAACACAGGTGGTTTGAGAGGGGGGCTGAAGGAAGCTGTTTATATTAAGAGGGAGAAGCCTTCTCTTAACATCATCGAGAATGTTTACGGATCTCATCGGAGGGAGCTGTTGATTATTCCATCCTTATCAGAACTCTTACAGTGACCTCGAGAGCACATATAAACATTGCTCATTGTTCTCTGTGTCTCCCCCCATCTGCAGAATGTCTATGTCCCTATGTGCTTATCTGTGCGAGGTGTTTTTTAATATTATATTTTTTTCCTCAGGCATGAAGAAAGATTTTAATAGGAATTCTTTTGCCTTCATTTCCTAATGTGTCTAATTTCATTACTTTTTGTCTGTCTAAGCAGATCTCACTTGTAAATAAGTCTTTGAGGCTCAATGTGACTTATCTGTCTAAATAAAGGTTGAATGAATGAACAGGGGAGGAGGTCTCAGATTCCAACTTTCAAAAACGTATAATGCAGCTTTAGGACTGATTCCCAGACGATTCTCACACCTGATGGGAACAGAGGAGCCTCGTCTGTGAATTAGACTAACAAAGACCCTAAGAAACCCCTACTGTTAAGGTGTGAGGTGTGATTTGTCACTCTACATAGGCATGTGTGTATCTTATCTCAGCCTTTAAAACTTGAACCCCACACTCTTTAAATTTGAGAAAGCTCCTCGGATGAAGAGCGAAACATCTTCTGTTACAAATAAAGACCAGTTGTTTTTGTATTGAATGTTTGTTTGGATAAAAGTGATTCAAAACTTTTAGTTAAACTCAGAAAATGTTGTGCCAGAGATGTTCAGCGAAAACTACATTTACAAGACATTCAACAATACCATTTTTAGATTTGCTTTTTGTCTAAAGACACATGAATTGCTCAAAATAAAGAATGCACCATTTTTCTTTTTTAAATATCTGATTCATTAACTTCACGCAGGCACAATTTCCCACTCTTTGACTGAGCAAAACAGCCTCCCCCAAATCTGCACATGGTCCAAAAATAACTCCAGGCGTAGCAGGATCAATTCACGCCGCAGCCTCACGTTCTCTTTCCTGTGTGTCGACTCGTGCAGGCTGAGATTCCTGCAGCGAAACCGCAGACTTCGCCTGCCCATCCACAGCCTCGTTTGCCTGATGACGTTCGGGCTGTCGCTGCCCGTGGCCATCAGCCTGTTCCCCCAGATGTCTCAGGTACACTTTATACTATCAGATGAACCGCTGATCTCAAGGCCAGATGGCTCTGGGAGCAGCTGTGGAGGAATTCAAATTACATCTCCCCCAGTGAGCACCCACAGCCCGGGCCTATTCTGCCCATCTTCTCTTGTTTAATTAAAATACTGTACTTTCAAGGCTAAACACAAAAATGTAACGCCGACTTTTTATTTTCAGCATCATGTTTAGTTTCCCCCCCTTTGTTTTAATCTTTGGCAGATTGAGGTGTCTCACCTTGAGCCTGAGATCGCCATGGCAACGGATTGCAAACTGGTGACCTACAACAAGGGTTTATGATGGATGGCGTGATGTGAGAGAGGACGGGGTGCACAAACAGAACCCAGGCTGAATTCTGAGGAACTGTCATCGAGAACCGATTGCAGACTTTGGGAACAATCTGCTGCATAATTGTTCACCGTAGAGTTCCGGTGTTACTAAGCTTTTTTTTTTTACTGTTCTCAGGAGCACAGCTTGTATCAACTTAATGTTTTTAAAGGGCCCAAAAAGGCAAGAGACTTTATTTTTCTTGTTGCATGCACTTTGTATAATGGAACAATCTCTTAACTCAAAATTAGTTTTTAGCATTAATATATTTTCTAATGTACAATACAGTATACTGTTTCTCACACTTAATGTAGATTCAGTCTACAGCAGCAGTTTGTGCAGCTCAACTTTTTCAGACAAATACAGAGGTTCGTGATGTTTTTTAAGCTAATTATTAGGGCTGGATGATTTTGGAGTATGTTCTAATTGCGATTTTTGTTACCTCAATATTGCAATTGCAATTTAATATGCGATCGTTTTTCAATGTCGTCTTCTCATGCATTTTTCAATGACCACAAGCAATAAATCAATCTGTATCGTATAGCTCTGGGATAGCAACTTGGCTAAAATGTGTGCGCGAGGGCATTCCGTACCGTTTATCCAAAAAGCAGTAAACTCAGGCCTGGTCACTATGTTAATCAGCATTGTTTCTTTCGCTATAAACTCCGTTATCGCTCAAGTTATTTCCGTGTGCCGTTTTGAATGACCTTCATACGGAGAACAGTAGCCCCTCGCTACTTCACGGTTCGTTCATCGCGGACTCGCTCTACCGCGGTTTTTCAAAATAAGACCGGACATGACACACAATTGGCTGATTGATGGATGAGCCGCACGATCGGCATGCAATTTTTATTTAAAAATATATATATATTTTTTTTATATCTAGCCCCTCCTGCACCTTTGGGCAGCCCACACGAAAGGATAAACTTCCTTATGCAGCTGATCAGCTGATCTCTGTGTAGAACAGAAAAGTGGGCGTGGCCAAGAGCACTTGCAGGTGGCAAAGCGTAGAGGCAGAGAGATGAAATCATGACGTTCTGTGCTCTTTTAGAGCTTTAGAGTTTAGTTTAGAATATTGCAAGAGTGTGGGAAGGGTTTAAAACACCTTAATATATACCGGTATATAAATACTAAAAGAAACTACTACTGTACTTACTACTTGTACTACTATTCCTACTTTGCTGTTTTTCACTTATCGTGGGTCTTCAGGGTACGTATACCCTGTGATAAATCATGGACTAATACCTTCAAACAGTTTGGTCAGTGATCCCTGTCGGCTGGTACTACTTGAAGTTGAAGCACTGGTCGTTGGCATTCTAGTCATGCAACTATCGTGAATAGCTTTGTGTTTTTTTAAGCATTGATAAAGATTTGTGCTGTTACCTTGAGAGGTAGCAACAGCAGCAAGGAAGGCTCTGTACAATGCGTGTCGTTGTCCAGCGTCTTCTTTTTTATAGCCAAAATAATTCCAAACAATGGACGTGCTGCTCCTCTTTGGTACCAAACTTTCAGATGTATCAGCTTCTGTCAAGCCTGACTCCTCACTCACGAGTCACGTAACCAGATCATGTGACCAGTCAAATCGCAACCTTTATTATAAAATCTCATTTTATCATATCGCAATATTATTGCAAATGCAATTAATTGTTCAGCCCTACTAATTATTCATATTTCCTTCTACTTGGTGGTTATGTGCTGTAAACACACCACAGTGATGAACAGGTCGGTGAAGATTTGACGGTTTTATTTTCATATAGCATTGCTAGTTTTTTTTTAGTGTTGTTTTGTTGATTCAGTCTCCACTTTTCAGTTTCCACCCTCTGAAAGAAATCAGAAATCTGCTGCTAGATCTTTCTTAAGGCTGCAGACAGACTTCCTCACACTTGGTGTTGTGGGTTTATGTACAGTTAAATTTATTCAAGCTGCTTGTGAAAGAAAATAGTCAAAGCTGGGAGCTGAAAAGCAAACAAAATAACAGAAGCAGTGAGATATAAAAAAGGTTTCTGAACATAGAAGAGCTGCAGAATAAAGATAAATATTGCATTTATGCAGCACTTCAGTAACAAATTCTATTAAGCCTAACGTGGATCAGTCTTCTAATTTAAGACAGATATGAATGCAGGTAAGAGAAGAGTCTACATCCAAGAATGCACAGCCATAATTTGTGGATTTATTTTTTATATTAAATATATAAACTGTCACAAGTATGCTAACTATACATAGAATCAGTAATATCACAATACTGTAGACAGTTGTTTTATGTTACCTCTAACTGATTTTCAGCTTTTATGAGATGGAGTTCTTTGTTTTTCCTACCCGCACTGGTTCTATTCTGCTACGTGTCTTAGAGGAGGTGAAGAAAAGAATAGAGGATGTTCAAGCTTAAGAATGAGAAAAAGCCATGTGTGAGCTATACTGAAAATCAAAGAAATGAATGGCATATGAGGTGATGCAAAACAGGAATTCATATGTTGCTTTTAATTCAGCTTTAAAAGGAATAGTTACTATTTAAATAAGTGGCTTTTTAGTATTTAGTTTAGCCTCGTTCATTACCATTTATTTGAAGTCCGCTGTCCCAGATTGCATGCCATGCAATCAGTTTTTTTATTTCCAGTTTCTGCAAAAGTGAATTTAAGAAATAAACTGCCTCCTGTCTGTCAGCATCAGCCCTGCACTGCAGCAGATACACTAATGTACATAAGATGGCAGCTGATCACACACCAGCTTTCTGAACCTACATAATGTCATACAGAATACAGTAACTAACTTGGTATTACCTTTACATCTTGACTATATTAAGGACGTTTTCCTGCACAACTGACTGTACTAAAACCACTAGAGCTCAGATGGTGCTTCTTTTGTACATTAATTAAACTTTAATATATATAAGAAGAAATGTGATTGTTTAAAATGATTTGTACAAGTTTATTAAATGTTTACTAGACAAGCAGTGAAAAACAATCTCCATTAAATGCTGAGTTCTGCCACTTTTTGCTTCATCTGCCTGGTCAAAATGTGTTTTTTCTTTCTTTTGCTACTTAAAAATAATTTAAATTTAAAAGGGATTTGTTGATTTAATAATGTAAAATAATTTAAAAAAATTCTTCAGGAGTTTATTGTTTAAACAAAATTCTTTCACATATAAGACAAGAAAGTTCATGCTCAATAATCCAGGTACCAAATCCAATAATTCTCACTCGGGTCATCTTATTTTTTATAGAAACGTTTCACCATCCATCCGGAGGGTATTTCAAATATAACTAAATATAGTATTTGTCCTGATGCATGCTCAATAATCCAGGTCGAAAAATCTAAAAAAGCTAAGTCTGGTCCACTGGACATTCAAAAAAACAAAACAAAGCAAAAAAAAAATGTAGAAACGTTTCGTCTTTCTTCCGAAAGACTTCCTCAGTCTGAGCTGCTGTATTCAGCTCAGTCTTATAAATAGCACCCTCTCACAGTGGATCAACCAGTTGGCTGATGACAGCCGAAACCAGCTGCTCACATGATCAAGGAGGACCATCAGCCTAACGATGGATCGTTAACACCCTGATGGTTGTTTGCTATTCACAGAGGGCTGAGTGATACTAGCAATAACAGCATTGAGGGGGACAGTTGAACCCGGAGGCCTCCGCCTCTGTTTAATGATGGACGGTTTCTTTTCACAAAGATGGCCTCCTTAGTATTAGTCCATAGTACTGTACAGGTAGTCCCCGACTTACGAGCACTCTTACATACGAGGTCCCGGACTTACGAGCTGGCGAACGAGCAGTAAATTTGTAAAAAATACAGCACTTTTTTGTTTTTAGATGAAAGTGTGTTAGCTAACCGTTTGGAAACACGTTTCTGAGCATATGAACTAGTATGAACGTTTTTGATGAAAAACGAGTGTTCGTAGCAGCGCTAGCTTAAATGTTCTGACTTACGAGCGAAAATCCGGACTTACGAGAACACGTGTTTCATGTTCCGATGTACGAATTTTCGTCTTACGAGCGACTCGCAGGTACGGAACTTGCTCGTAAGTCAGGGACTACCTGTATTTGTAATTTTTCTGACATTTTTGTTCTGATCACCAGGTCAGTTTTGAATGTATTTAAAAGTAGTTTAAGCTTTCATAACAACTTTAAAACGTTATTAGCACCTTTACATTCCCTAAAGCATTGATTTTCCTATCATACCTTCATGAAATATTGTTAAATACCTGCTTTGAAACACCCTGGTGGTTGTGAAGTCAGTGCAGAATGAGGCGCAGTTCGGCCTCCCATCGGCAGAGGGCGCTGTTGCGTCTCGTGCCGACTAAACGTCATCAAGCGAGTTCAAAGGTCGTCTAAAACATGGCTGCTCCCCTGGATGACATGCTATCTCTCTGTCTGGACCCCGGCAAAGTTGCCAGCAGCGTGGAAGTCAGATTTATAGACAACATTAAGGTGAGACTCGCTCGTTTCGTTAGGTTGACCCGGCTGAGATCAAAGTGAATCTGCAGCGCGGTGAACATGTAAAGAAGCTGCTGTTTACTGCAGCGCGGTGCTGCGTTCACTGCCCGTCAGAACCCTGGAACGTCTCATTCATGTGCCTTTTAAATGAAGACGAATCGTGACTTGAGTTTCATTGTATTTTAAACAGAGTCCAATTTAGTTTAGAGATGATTTTAATCCTCGTTAGTTACATTTTTAGAGTCAGAGTCAGAGAGAATTTATTGTCATTTGCACCGCATGTAGTACATGTGTTGAAAACGAGATTATGTACACAGGGTCCCAGTTACATCCAACAACAAATGCAAGAGAAATACAATAATAACATCTAGGATTAACTAAGAGAGACATCACATCAGCTAGTAATACACTAAGCCCTAATGTAGTAGAAAAACATCATTATAAACAGCAGCACGAACATGAGCAGATGGTCACAGATGAACGCAGCAACAAGAAACAGATGGTCACAGATGAACGCAGCAACAAGAAACAGATCAGTACAGTATCAGTATGATGTGACATTTTGCAGTGTTTATTCTTATTATTTATTTATTCATGAGTCTGACAGCCTCAGGGTAGAAGCTGTTTCTCAGTCTAGTGGTTCTACATTTGATGCTCCTCAACCTCCGTCCCGAGGGGAGTGGTGCAAAGAGTGAGTGTGCTGGGTGAGTGAGGTCTTTCATGATGCAGGTGGCTCTTTTTCTGCATCTGGAGGTGTAAATGTCTGTGATGGTGGGGAGACTGACTCCCACAGACTTCTGTGCAGCCTTCACCACTCTCTGCAGAGCTTTTCTCTCTGCAACTGTGCAGCCTCCATGCCACACGTTGATGCTGGAGCACAGGACGCTCTCCACTGCACACCTGTAGAACGAGGTGAGGACTGGGCTTCTCAGACCGGCTCGTCTCAGCCGTCTGAGGAAGTAGAGTCTCTGATGACCTTTCTTGATCAGGCTGGTGGTGTTATTGCTCCAGCTGAGGTTATCATTCAAGTGTACACCCAGGTATTTGTAGCTGGAGACCACCTCCACCGCAGATCCACCTATATACAGTGGGGTGTGGGTGTGTTTGTTCCTTCTGAAGTCCACAATCATCTCCTTCGTCTTCTTCACATTCATGTGAAGGTTGTTCTCTTTGCACCAGCTCTCCAGATGTTCCACCTCCTTCCACCTTTAAAAGCTCAACCCAGGACTTGAACCAGCACTGTTGCTGCACTAGTCTTGGAATGACTCAATAATAAATTCTTTAATCTCTCATTATCGTTCAGATGATTACATTTTAATATCACATCAAAAACATAAAACGTTATTTATTTTAATTACTTTACAATTAACCTACATATTAATTATTTTAATTATTTTCAGTTTACTTTAAGGACTCTTACTAGAATTACAAAAGCTAAAAACAAAGAAAAATAATAAAATCCACGAACTGAATGTGCGATTCTGAAGTAATTATGCATTTAAAACATATTGCTACTTAATGATTAAGAATTTGAGTGATATATATCTATAAACGTTTCCTTTTTTTGTCTCCAGCTTCTTTCAGATTATTTGCCTTAATTTTGAATCAGGTTGTTATAATTTAACCTTTATAGTTGACTTTGTAACTGGTTTGCATCACTTAATATTTATTTAATTCATTGTGATTACATTTAATTTCCCTGTGGTCAATCTATATTGTTTATTTTTTATGGTAACTAGTTAATTTATTTGTTAGTTGAGACTCAACCACTAAATGTATTTATTTTTGAAACGGGTTGCTGACACTATATAAAATGGTCATATTTTTGCAACTTAAGTTGTAAAGATTCAAATAATGTGCAAAAGTGTAAAAAAATGAGTTTAAATTTGGGCTGCATCTAATAAAAGATGATGAAAATAAATAAATATGAATTATTATGACCTATTTATTCATCAATATTGACCTTCAGTTTCCTGAAGAAAATACAGAAGCAGCACATCTACATCCCACCAAGGAAACTTTTTTGTTGTAGAAGATTTAGGTTTGATAGAATAATCGTAACGTTTTGTGAAATACAGAATAACATTTAGATTAGATTATACGATCTGTGGCATTTCTAAGTCTTTTTCTTTTGTCTTCTAATTAATGCTAATTCTGCAGTGACTGAGTAGAACAGTGATGGTGTGTTCTTGTTTCAGGGTAAAGGTCTCTTTGCTAAAAGGGGCTTCAAGAAGGGAGAAACCATTTTCACAGAGCGGCCTCTTGTTTCCGCTCAGTTCCTGTGGAACGCTTTATACAAATATAAAGGTGAGGTAATAACATGCTGGTTGTACTGGAACTAAAACGTGTTTTGTTAAGTCACTGGTTAGATAAG
>JBBPBX010025624.1:26224-38739 GCA_038048925.1 Garcialebias charrua
GTGACCTTAGGATAACCTTATCTAACCTCTGCACCATCTCTCCCCCAATATGATTGATATAACTGGTACTTGTTAATCAAATTGGCACTGCAGCTCCGCCTACAGCTGGTTAAAACAGTCTTTTAAAGCAGTGTTTATAAATGAAAACATACTGACAACATTGGTTTAAAATCAAGGTTGTGGGAAGTGTGGGTGCAGAGGGTGCTGCAGTTTGTGTTTGAACATAAACGCAAAAACAAAAAGTTTAATGTTTACATTTAAATAAGTCAGTGTGCATTTTACAGCATGTATTTGGTTTTATGGTATTTTTCATATGGGTGGTTATGGATAAATTCCCAAATGCTCACAATACTTCCAACATCCCCAAAGAGCTCGTCCACACGCTGTTCAGTTTGTAAACTAGAGTAAATCGATCATAAACATATTACAAATACATACAATTCACATTTACTTAGCTGGTTGTGCAAAATCTTTCAAAGTGCTGCAGCAATGCGTCAAAAGATAAACTTTACCATCTCCGTCTCATCATGACAATAATCATTCAAATTTACATAAGAGAAACAGTGAAATTCGGCTGCACGGTGGCGCAGTTGGTAGAGCTGCTGCCTCTCAGCGAGAAGATCAAACCCTGCCATCTGGAGGGAGTTTGCATGTTCTCTCCGTGCATGCATGGCTTTCTCCGGATACTCCAGTTTCCTCTCACAGATCAAAATCATGCGTGTTAGACTAAATGTTAACTCTAAATTGTCTCTAGGTGTGAGTGAGAGAGAATGGTTGTTTGGCTCGTTTGTCTGTGTCCCTGTGATGGACTGGAGACATGTGCAGGGTGTCCCCCGCCTCTCACACAGTGACTGCTGGACATACCAGTGACCCCCTGGGACTGGAAAAGGAAGAAGCAGGTAAAGATAATGGATGGAAACAGTGAAATTCAGTTAAAAAGTTAAAGATTTGCTCCCTGTCAGTCTCTTTCTGGTTGGGGAGTCACTCCGACTCAGTGGTTGGAGGCTGATAACTGGGCCTTCGTGAAACCCGATCGAGTCGATCCACAGCCACGCTCTCGAACGCCCTCCTCATCAGAGGATGCTCCTCCAGGACCTCGTTGAAATCGTCCACGCTCAGGGAGTAAAGACGGCAGTAGGTGTCGGCCCTCACGCTGGCTGTCCGTCGGCCCTGGGTTAAAAGGCAAATCTCTGGAGCAAGAAAAAAAAAAGAAATTCAGAAATTTTACTCCAGAGCAAACAGGGGAAAAGCAGCTTAAAAAATTTCCATTGTTCTGTAGAATTACACTTATTTTACTTTCAATTTCATAAAACAATGTTTTTCATTTTGCCTATTTGCCACTTTATACAAATCTGTCACGTACAGTTAACTAATAATAGTTTATAATATAATAATAATTATTTTGTTCTGTTATTTGAAGATAATTATTGTTTGAACTAATTGTTTGAAAAAAGGGGCAGATATAATAAGATATTTTTCTTCATTCTGCTGCATTTAATTTTATATTTTGTATTCTTATCGTTTATGGGATTGTTTTTTATTTTTTCTAATGAATAAAATTGTATAAATCCATTTTACAAATAAGTTGTAAATTGGTGCCTTTAAGAAAAACTGAACCGTTGAACTGAATTCAGTTGAAAAAACAAAATTCTGCAGCAACTTTAAAATAAATAAAATGAAAAAACAAGTTTTAGGTTGTAATATAAATGTAAAAAATACCAAATTTTTTTTTTTTTTTTTTTTTTTTTTCTTCTTTCGGCTTTATTCCCTGCGTTAGGGGTCGCCACAGCGAACTGGTCGCACGAAGATTTGGCAGTTGTTTTTACGCCGGATGCCCTTCCTGACACAACCACAGACCACCGAGCAACCACAGCCCTCTGTGTGGAGCAGAGAGCTGATATCTAGGGTTCCCGGGGGAGCAGATGGTGGGGGTTAAGGGCCTTGCTCAAGGGCCCAGAGTGGGGCAGATGAGGGTGGATACAAGTGTGACCGCTTCACTTATCCCACCCACATCTTTGATGTTGTCGGTACCGGGGCTTGAACCGGCGACCTTCCGATCACAAGCTCACCTTCTTAACCTTTGCGCCACCACTCCCCTTATAATATATATATATGTTTATAATGTATATATATATATATNATGTCACAATCCCTTTAAAAAAAAACTTCCTCACCTGACGGATTTTTCCAGATGTAAATATAAAGACCAAAATCACAAGAAAAACATTGCTGTGATTTTGTTTGTGTTGTATTTTAACACTTTAGAAATGTACCTGTTGTTAAATTAAACTTATTTCTGTATGCACTTTTGGAATATAATAAATAGTATTAATGCGTTGCTTTACACATTTGGACGCTGACATAATAAACAATGCAAGCATTTTTCTGTGTTTAATCTCTGCAGGTGAAGTACTGCAGCAGTGAGTGTCGACAAGCTGCTGCGGATCAGTACCATCGGGTTCTGTGTCTGGGTCCCGCCCAGGAGGATCCAGACCACCCCATCAACAAGCTGAAGGATGCGTGGAGGTGAAGCAGCATTTCACAGATACTTCTACCATCCCTTTGTGGTTTTGTTGCTGTTTGAAGTGTTGATTCGCCTTTTTAACGTGCACTTTCAGGAGCATGCATTATCCTCCAGAGACCTCCAGCATTGTGCTCATGGCCAAAATGGTGGCTGTGGTCAAACAGGTGAGCTGATGGGAAAATGTATCTGAGCTACAAATGATTTGAGCTTTGTTGATCAATTCAAACTTTATGATTATCTACCTATACAACGGAGCTTTAGGGCCACTCTAAGAAAAAATAAATAAATAAAAGCCATAAAATTATGAGAACAAAGACATACGAGACTTTTTTTTCAGCTCTCTCTCTTTTTTCTTTTCCAAGAATCTGATCCACAACACGACCTGTCAATCGATCCAGTAGGCGTGTCAGGAAATGACCAATCCAAAGCTAAATGAGTCGTAATATTAGGCCTGTCCCAATAAACAATAAATCAATTAATCGCATGTTAAATTAAAATTATCTACCTCATTTTCATTTATCAGCTTTATCGTTTCTTCGTGCGTCTCTCTTTCTACTGAAGACACTGGATGACAAAAAGCTCAACTCCGGTGCTCTTCACTGACCTTTCTCTTTTCTCTTTAAAATCCATCCATCCATTTTCTTCCGCTCATCCGGGGTCGGGTCGCGGGGGTAGCAGCCTAAGTAGGGAGGCCCAGACTTCCCTCTCCCCAGCCACTTGGAGCAGCTCCTCTGGGGGAATCCCAAGGCGTTCCCAGGCCAGCCGAGAAACATAGTCCCTCCAGCGCGTCCTGGGTCTTCCTCTGGGTCTCCTCCCGGTGGGACATGCCCGGAACACCTCACCAGGGAGGCGTCCAGGAGGCATCCTAACCAGATGCCCGAGCCACCTCAACTGGCTCCTCTCGATGTGGAGAAGCAGCGGCTCTACTCCGAGTCCCTCCCGGATGACTGAGCTTCTCACCCTATCTCTAAGGGAGAGTCCAGACACCCTGCGGAGAAAACTCATTTCAGCCGCTTGTATCCGAGATCTCGTTCTTTCGGTCACAACCCAAAGCTCATGACCATAGATGAGGGTGGGAACGTAGATCGATCGGTAAATTGAGAGCTTTGCCTTTCGACTCAGCTCTCTCTTCACCACGACAGACCGGTACAGCGCCCGCTTCACTGCGGACGCTGCACCTATCCGCCTATCGATCTCACGCTCCAGTTTTCCCTCATTCGTGAACAAGACCCCGAGATACTTAAACTCCTCCACTTGGGGCAGGACCTCCTCCCCGACCTGGAGAAGGCATGCTACCCTTTTCCGGCTCAAGACCATGGCCTCGGATTTGGAGGAACTGATCCTCATCCCGGCCGCATCACACTCGGCTGCAAACCGCTCCAGCGAAAGCTGTAGATCACGATCTGATGAAGCCAATAGGACCACATCATCTGCAAAAAACAGAGAAGCGATTCTAAGGCCACCAAAACGGATCCTCTCAACACCTTGGCTGCGCCTAGAAATTCTGTCCATAAAAGTTATGAACAGAATCGGTGACAAAGGGCAACCTTGGCGGAGTCCAACTCTCACCGGAAACGAGCCTGACTTACTGCCGGCAATGCGGACCAAGCTCTGACACCGGTCGTACAGGGACCTAACAGCCCATATCAAAGGGCCTGGTACCCCATACTCCCGGAGTACCCCCCACAGAACCCCCCGAGGGACGCGGTCGAATGCCTTTTCCAAGTCCACAAAGCACATGTAAACTGGTTGGGCAAACTCCCACGCACCCTCCAGGACCCTGTTGAGGGTGTAGAGCTGGTCCAGTGTTCCACGACCAGGACGAAAACCACATTGCTCCTCCTGAATCCGAGGTTCGACTATCCGACGGACCCTCCTCTCCAGAACCCCTGAATAGACCTTACCAGGGAGGCTTAAGAGTGTGATCCCCCTATAGTTGGAACACACCCTACGGTCCCCCTTTAAATCCATTTGTTTATCCATGTTAAATCCATGTTAAAATCCATTTTAACCGTCCAAAATCACATTTTTTGGATCATTAAAAGCAGCTAAGCTATGAGCTAAGCTAACCGGCCAAACTCGGCGGGGGGAGAAAAACCCTCCGTCTTGTCGAAACTCCAAAATTCACGGTTGAAACCTGTGCCTTTGTGTATATAGTTGTTTTTCTCTGCAAAAAGAAGCAGAGAACTTGTTTACTGATTTTTTTAAATTTATTAAAAGCTTTGTGTGACAAATGCTATGCTAAAGAGCTCAAACCACACCGAGCATCCGGCTCTTTGAGAACCGAAAAGTAGGAATGAGAGGCAGCCCATGTCACGTCAAGGGGCCTCCCTCCCATTTTTCTTAAAGACCGTGTAAAGTAAATTTCAATATTTTCTTCAATAAACATTATAAATGTCATAATTGTAATGTTGTAAATGAGTAAAAAGTCTCAATTGTAGATAAATTAATTTTGGAGTTATAGTTCAACTTGTGTATGAAGATATTTCTGTTTCAGGATTTTTTAGGCGTGGTTTAAATGTGACCGCGTTTCGTCACGCGGTCTTCTTAAGTATAGCCCCACCCCCTGCAGCTCCAGCCGTATAAATTAGCCTCGGTGGAGCCGTTCACTCGCGAATCGCAGATAGCATCAGATAGCAATAGCATAGATATTTTGTTCATTGTTAGCTAGCTAATCAATTATGCCTCGTTCGTGCATCTGTGCCCTACAAGTTCACAAGCTCCTTTTTTGCTAAGAAAATGCGACAGGTCCATTGCATACTTAGTTATCAACGTGATTACTCTATATTTTAATCACCAACACAGACCCCGCATGCGATGTGACCGGGTCGGACCGGGTGCAGCGAGTCCGCTCATCTTCTAAAATAGCGCTTATTATTAAACACATAACAGCGGAGTTATGAATTATAGTTGTGTCCTCAACTTTAAAAACAAAACCAGAGTTGTTTGTGCACTAAAAACAGCGTAACTCTTGGAAAAAGGAGCTGCTGTTACAGCCAGAACTCAGATAAAAACAGAGCAGGTTTACTGGATCTCTGCTGCACCTGTCTGCCTCTCCACACACAGCTCAGGCTGTGAAGAACGATGCCGACCGTCACAGTGGTCACTGTCTGACTCAGAGTCTGAGTCTGGCTCTGGAGGTTCAAATGAGTAGGGCTGGAGAACTCCAATTAGGCTGCCAGCCTTCGCGAACATCTTCAGGGTGCAGGACACGGGCGCAGTACTGCGCTGAAACCACGCCCACGCGCTGACACGCCCCCAGCGTTTCAGACCAGGGCACAATTATGTTTTTTCATTATTTTTGAGACTTAATTTTATAAGGTAAACAATGTTTTTAATCAGTCAGATTTATATGGGTGATTAATAACACATATTTATGCCGTGTGACAAACTCAAAACACACATTTAATTTTACTTTACACGGTCTTTAAAGAGACACTGCTCGCTCCCTCACTCTCCATCCTTCGGTTCAAACAGTCTTATATTGCCGTTCAGTGTTCAAAAAAGGTACTACACACAAAATTAACCAACATTTCTTCTTAAATTTGACAATAATTACAAATTATTGTCAAATTTCAAACAATATGATCGCTTAAAAAAGCTAAGTCTGGTCTTCTGGACATTCAAAAAACAAAACAAAGCAAAAAAAATTGTAGAAACGTTTCGTCTTTCGTCCGAAAGACTTCCTCAGTCTGAGCTGCTGTATTCAGCTCAGTCTTATAAATAGCACCCTCTCACAGTGTTACACAACCAGTTGGCTGATGACAGCCGAAACCAGCTGCTCACATGATCAAGGAGGACCATCAGCCTAACGATGGATTGTTAGCACCCTGATGGTTGTTTGCTATTCACAGAGGGCTGAGTGATACTAGCAATAACAGCATTGTAAGAGGGGGACAGTTGAACCCGGAGGCCTCCACCCTTGTTTAATGATGGACGGTTTCTTTTCACAAAGATTGCCTCCTTTACTGGCCTTTATAGCCTCTTTTTTAGATTTTTCTACCTGGATTATTGAGCATGCATCAGGGTAATATGATCGTTTATCGCAATAATTTCTGAGACAATTAATCGCCCAGCAAAATTTGTTATTGTGACACGCCTATTAATACTATTACCTTATTCTCGTAATTTTATGGATAATGTTTTTTTTTTTCATATTGTGGCAATGTAATGAAAAACATTTTTTTTTGTCTTAGCGTGGCCCTAAAGCTCTGTCGTACTACCTATGAACGGGTCTACATGTTCAAATGAAATGAATCTGACACAAATGCTGTAATTAATAAAATAATTGTTTAAAAGAGGCCATGTTGTTGAGAATTAATGCAGATTTTTCAATTAGCACATCAGCTAATTAGATACAACACATTAAAGAAATCAAACCTTTTATTCACACTTCATGCTTCTTATTTGAAAAGTGTTTTGATGATTAAATTAGAATGTCTAATTCAGGTTAATGCAATTATTTATCAGCTGTGAAATATTACGGTAGTCGTCTTGTGTTTTAAAATGAAAAAAGACGAGAGAAATGCTGTACTCCAGAAATAAAACTTTATTATTAATGGACAGTTTGGTGGCTTTTTTTTTTTCAGGCCAAAGACAAAGCGCACTGGCAGAAGCTGTTTTCTCACTTCTGCAGCCGGACTGCAAACGAAGAGGAGGAGCTCGCCCATAAGCTCCTGGGAGAACAGTTCAGGGTGAGTTACCTTCATGTTTTAGATCTGAAGGTTGCTGAAGTGTGAACGTTTCAAATCTGCCAATTCGAAACCCATAACTCAGCTCTTCTCAGGTCACTAGGCAAAGAAGTGCAGTTTGATAATTCCCTCTGAGAGTTTTAAGCTCCCGTTGCGGCTGTTTCTGCTTGTGATGTAGATTTTCTGTGTGTTCTGTGTGCAGGGGCAGCTGGCCTTGTTACACAGTCTTTTTACTGCAGCACTTTATGACGACCATCTCAGTCGGGTGAGTTGATCACATACGTGCATGTTTACAGTTTGGCACTCATGCATTCAAAAAATAGATTTAATCTCAAAAACAGCTAGTTATTTTTGATTATTTGCTCATTTTATTGATTTATTTTTGGATTATCCCAGCTGGTTTAAACATACTTTTATATTGTGCCATTAAAATAAATAAAAAACATGGTTTCCAAAGTACAGGTCGTGGTTTCAACGTGGGTCATGCCACACTAAGAGGGGGGTAAACCATGTGCTTAGATGTAAAAATGACTGCTTAAACCATTATTTTATTGTTACAAAGAAGGGAAAACAGTAAAAAGAATAAAAATGGTGTTATGTGTTTTATTGTTACAAAGAAGTGAAAACAGTAAAAAGAATAAAAATGGTGTTATGTGTGTTAAAACCATTTATGCTGTTATTATTATGCTATGTTTATTTGGGTTATTAGGATTTTGTTTTTATATTTAAACCAGTAAGAAATGCCAAATGGGGTTACAATGCTTTGCTACATTCATTTTGTGGTTCAAAAGCTAAAAAGTTAAAAATCACAGATCAAAGTTTTTTTTTTTAAATTGTCATCAGAATTTTTTTTTACGACAGGAATCAAGGATTTACATAACTGTGGGACAGATTTTTCATTCAACCTTTATTTATACAGCCACGAGGACTCATTTACAAGAGGGAGCTGTTCCAGACAGAACATATAAAATACAGATAACAATAACAATAAACAATAATAACAATAAACTACAGAAAAAATGCAGTTACCATAAAAGTAGTGTTATAAAACAATAAATCAGGGTGCTGTAAAACAAGGTAAAATACTAAAAATAAATTGTTCTTATGATGATCCTTCTAATTATTACAAACTATGTGTCCAGTTGTTTGTAAACTATAGTTAGTCAAATCCTTTCTGGGGAAAATAAAGAAATCTCTGTGGACAAATTAATTTATTCAGAGCTGATAAATATATTTATCAGCAGCTTGGAAAAATTCAATCTGAAAAATAAAGTCAGTTTTATATATTTTTTCTTTTTAGCTTTATTTATTTAATAATTTTTTTAGCTCCCCAACAAGTTTCCAAAAGGAACAAGGATATTTTATCGACAGTTCTCCTTCATTTGTTAACAGATTAAAATGTGTATCTGCACCCCCACCCAACACAAAGTTATAGTAAATAGAACCAGCTGCTGGCAGCTTTTAAGGGGGAGTAATGTTTTGAATTGTACTTGATCCATAAATAAAGTTGTAATTTATTCATTTATAAAAACATTAGTAGCAACTAAACAACTTTAGTGAATGAATTTGTTTTCTCTGGCTCATTTTGACAATAGATTTGTTGGTACCACTATATAGATACGTTCCTCTATAAACACTTTATAAACATTAAAAACCGTTTATTATGCATTAATTATGGGTGACCGAGAGACAAAACTGACCAGTTTGTTGCCAAATAGTGAGCCAAATCTGTTCACCTGTATATTTCATCTAGAGTTGTTATATTAAACATTTCACAATAAGTTACTACCTTGCAAGCACAATAAGCATTTGTGAACCTATTTCTTTAACATATAATATTGTACTTTATCACAGCATTATAAGTATCTAAAACTGATATTATACCCTAAAAAATAGGTTTACAAATTCTTATTGTGCTTACAAGGTACCGGTAGTATCTTATTGTGAAATGTTTAATACAACAACTCTAGATGAAATATATACGTGAACCGATTTGGCAACAAACTGGTCAGTTTTGTCTCTCTGTCACCATTAATTAATGCATAATACGCAGTTGTTAAAGGGGACCAAATGTAGGTCATATAATTTTTTGTGGTGAATCTGTGGGCTTTCCAGACCATTTTCATTCAATTTTATACACAAAATAATGCTTAGATAATAAAATATCCCCTTTCTAATTCTGCCAAATTTCACTTCCGTTCAAAACGACCGGTTTATGATAATGAGGTCTGAAAGCCACGCCCTACAAAGATCTGTTTACATTAACTACGCCCTCTGTAAAAGCCAGTATCTCAAATATGTTGTTGTTTTAAAATTAGCTCTTTTTTTATTACTCATTTGACTTACTGTTAGTGCTAGCTTAAGATAACTTACCGAATCCGTCAGCGCGCCGCCATTTGCAGCTCCTTTTTTTAGCATTAGCCCACCTCCGAGGCTAATGATAGCTTTTCCTCCTCCGAGCGGACGGTGCTAGCTCCGCTCGTTGCATGCGGCGCTTTTGGGAGCGATCGCTGCTTCAGTCCACACACACACAAGTTCACCAAGTGTCTCCAGTTAATTTATCCGCATGAGGCAACCTCTGACCGGACCCCCGGACCTCAAACGCCAGTAGCTCCCAGCAGCTCCCGCACGCAGATGGTGTCTTCGCCGGCGGTCTGCTGCTCGTTTTATTTCTCCCGGCTGCGTGTTGAGAGCGATCGCTAAAAATTGAACTAAAACGTAAAAATAACAATTATACTTTATTTATAAATCCATTTAAAAACAACCACAGCTGCAACAAAGTGCTGTACACATGAAATCTCTCCGAAACAAAAGGCTTAAAAAAAAAAAAAATGCCGTGACCGGGACGCGAACCTCGGTCCTTCGGGTGACAGTCCAATTCATTACCTCTAGGCCAACCTGGCAGTTATGCAAAAAGCAGTCCTTCATCGTATAAGAAACATATACAACACCTACATTTAGAACGCTGAAGTTTTGATTAGATTTTGATGAAGTGAAAAGTATTCTTAAACTAAATAAGTTGCTAATCTGAAAAGTATTTCGATCAGTGGTGCTTGTACGTTACAGACTGTCGCCCCGCGAGAGTGTGTGTGTGCACAGTTTCAACGTCTCGGCAACCGTGACGTGTTTTATACTGAAGTGGGTGGAGCATCACCAGGGGTTGCTAGGTGAGGGGCTGGACTCAGGTTTGAGGTGGTTGGCTGCGGTTTGTGACGTCACAAACCGCAGGAAGTGGGAAACGAAGTGTATTTATCAAAGATAAATAAATCTACTTAGAGTAAATAAACCACTGGGTGCATTTTTTTGGCCTTAGGACTGTTTTTTTATGAAGTAAATACCCAAAGTTGAGTAAAAAAAACATTAAAAAGTGAATTTTGAATATGTGGTCCCCTTTAATATTTATAAAGTGTTTATAGGAGAATTAATAACGTATCTATAAACTATTTATCAGCATCTATAAGGGGAGCCTTATTGTAAAGTAGTACAGATTTGTCTAAACAGTAGTTTAACTTTCAGCTTCAAAACGTGATCTACGAGTCGTCATCTTTAACTTTTATGAGACATTTTGATCACTCATAGTCTTCATGTTCCTGTTTGTCAGTGTCTCATGGCTGAAAGTTTTGTATCTCCAGTGTTCGTCTTTAAAGATCCACTGACATCATCTTACAAATTTGCATGAAATGATAGAAGATATATATATATATATTTTATCATTCAACTATGTTCGTTTTTGCAAACAAAATGATAAATTAATGAAAATTCCTTTCAAAGTGAGATTAAAATTAAAAACCGCTTTTCTCTCTGAAAAATCCGACTACAAGCGAATGCAACATATGTGACGTTGCGAGAAGTCTTTAGAACGCCCCATATAAATATTCATGGCGAACAAGAAATAAAACAACAAAATTATCAATCTAAGTTAAGATTTGAGCTATTTGTCTTTAGTTTTGGAAGCAGGAAGTTAGATGAGCAGAAACAGCAGGTTCTAATTTAGGTCTGCACCCGTATGTATTTGACTCTTACCTGTTCAGGAAGCGAGGGGAGGCAGCTTTATTTATTCCATTTTTGACGAAGGTCTTACATCTTTTGGGAAAGTGAAAAGGCTCACTTGTTCACTGATGATATTAGAACACCCAAATGCGACACACCGAACCGGCATTTTTCAAGTTATACAAAAAAAAAAGGCGATCTGGATGAGAATGAATATGCGTTAATGGCAGACGAAGACTGACGGTCCTGCTCCCACGTCACAAATGTTGCATTCGCTTGTAGTCGGATTTTTCAGAGAGAAACGCGGTTTTTAATGTTATCTCACTTTGAAAGGAATTTTCATTACTTTATCATTTTGTTTGCAAAAACGAACATAGTTGAATGATAAAATATAAATATCTTCTATCATTTCATGCAAATTTGTAAGATGATGTCAGTGGACCTTTAAAGATGCATTTCTTTGAGTTTGAACTCAAATCTTTCACCCGGATCGTTCCAGCTCTCCTATAAATAATGTTTGACTCTCACCATCTGACTGTCTGCTCGCTGTAACTGTTTTTCAGTGGTTTGTGCCTGAGGGTTTCTGCTCTCTGTTTGCTCTGGTGGGAACGAACGGTCAGGGCATCGGCACCAGGTAACAGCCCCCCACCCCGGCTCAGCATCAACAAACCCCACTCGGACTCAGTTTGACTCCCTTCCTTTGTGTTCCAGTTCTTTGAGTCAGTGGGTTCATGCGTGCGATGCACTGGAGCTTCCCACTCAGCAGAGGGAGCAGTTGGACTCTTTTATTGACCAGCTCTACAAGGACATCGAAAAAGGTCAGAGTTTTATCTCAGTGCTGCAGAATTTTCTGAAAAAAAGAATGAAGTTTTTGTCTCGGCTGAGCAGATTGTTTGCGTGAGTGTTTGTTCGTGTCTGTGTTGCAGTTCTCAGCAGCGACTCTGCTCTCATTTTGTGCACAGATGCTCACATTTGTGTCTTTCTCTGCAGAAACGGGAGACTTTCTGAACTGCGAGGGCTCTGGACTTTTTCTGCTCCAAAGCTCATGTAAGTTCTAGTGATGATGTCGAGTTTTTTCTATTAGGTTTATTTATGTAGCGCCAAGTCACAATAGTAGTCATTTCAGGGCACTGAACAGAAACATTCATATATAAAAAAATAATAATTTAACACTATTTATCTGAGGAACAGACTGCTTTGAGTTTAACTCCGTCACAGAACTCTCGTCTTGAGCAAGCATGAAGGCGACAGTGGAAAGGAGAAACCTTTAGCAGAACCAGGCTCAGGACAAGCGGACATTTGCTTCGACT
>JBBPBX010025625.1:13379-25631 GCA_038048925.1 Garcialebias charrua
AGACATAATAAATAAAATAATCTTACTGTAAAAAAATAAATAAATACAAAGAGAGAAATGTTTGATGTGTTATTCACATTATACACCACGCTTCAAAACAACTGCACTAATTTGAGATGTGGATGGATGGATGGATGGATGGATGGATGGATTGCCCTACAACAGAGAATTCAAGCCTTCAGGTGCTTCAAATGGTGCCACAAGAACTGGAGCAGGAGCAACAAATTCAGTGGAGAAGAGTTCAGCTCAGAACAGTGACGTGAGGGGATGGAGGAGGGAGGATGGAGGAAGGAGGATGGAGGAGGGAGGATGGAGGAAGGAGGATGGAGGAGGGAGGATGGAGGATGGAGGTGGGAGGGGGTTCAGACACCTGACACAATCCGAGCTGCTCTAATTTACACACAACCTGCTGTTCTTCCCCAAATCAGTTATTTTATTAAGTTTACAAATGTAGGTAAATGTTGATGTAGAACAACACGTTCAAATACACCAAAATACAGGAAATGACATCTCTGTTATTTAAAATTTGATGAGGACCCCCCCCTTTCAGGCATCAATAAATTAAGCCCTGGTCTTATTCCATACTAAATGTGTGATCAGTTTCCTGCGTCTATTAAAAAAGTTAATGAAAGTGGAAGAGTTATAGATTTAAATAAATAAAGAACTTTAGGGAGGACTGACATTTTAATTATATTAATAAGGCCTAGCACAGAAATCGCCATTGACACCCACTGAAAGATTCGCTTGTAGACTGTATGGGATCATAGTTGAGTGAGACTATATTCTCAATTTCAGGAATTATTTTGACTCCTAAATATGTAAATCCCTCCTGGGAAACTGAAAAGGGAGTCAATATTTTGGGGTTTTGTCTTCGTCTGACTCAGTGGCGGCTCCAGAGATATTTTTCTGCAGGTGCTAAGGGGGGCTAAGCATTTTACTGAGGATGCTATGAACCATCATTTGTTCTTTCAGTTCTCAAGGTCAATGTGTGTCATTCACATCACATGTGGTACATAAGGTGGAACAAAACTATGGACAGGGTCCCAGTTACATCCAACAAAAATACAAATTGTAAAGAAAAACAGTAAAAAAGATCCGAGACATGAAATAAGAAATACACTAAACTAAAAATACACTAAGCACTACTAGTACGAAACAATGCGCCAAACAATAGCAGCACGAACATGAGTCTGTGTGAGCAGATGAGGACGAGTGAACACAGCAACATGAAATAGATCAGCAGCATGAGATCAGCAGCACATAACCAAATGGTATTACAGTGATTTGTTTTCACAGTGATAATTCAGACTAGGGGTTCATGAGTCTAACAACCTCGGGGTAGAAGCTTGTAGCCATAACGAAGGGTGAGATGGAGGAAGAAGGATGACACCTTTTCCATCTCAGCCCCACTACATTTGTTTTATTTATTTTTCATTCATTAAAGTTTGGCACCCACTGGTCAGTTTACTGACCAACAACAACTTAATCAATATATTCTACAAAGTACTTCAGTGACTGATTCTGATTAGTAAAGGGTGAATATGTTATTACAGGGAGTTCTATACCAGAACAAATGAATAATCATCCGAATAAAGTTGTCTTTTAAGTTTTATTACAAAAATAATCAAACTAAAAATCAACAACAATAATAAACAAGCAATAATAATAAATCAGTCAAGGCTTAATTCTCTTGTCTAAGGCAAAATTAACTCTTTGAGCAGGAATTATTTCAGTTTTATACGCGCATGAATTTAGATGCAGTGAGGCTATTTTAATAAAGTTTATTTTGGATTTTGGTTAAAAGTAGTTATTTAATGTGACCAGATAAGTCATTTATTATCACTGCAAGCCAGGAAATGATTTATCAAGTTGTATTAGCTAAAAATGGCATAACCAGAGGCATCATGTCACCAGTTTCTGCTCCTTACTGGGTCAGTGTTGAGAGCATCACTCATCTTTGTGGGCTTCAGCTGGTGGATCAGATTAGTTTTTTTACTCGATATAATCACTGATTTCTTTTTATTTTATTAGTTGTGTTTTGCGAGGAAAATATCACAACAACCTCATGTTAAAGAATATGAACTCAGATGAAAAAGAAAATAATCTGATATTTTCTTAGGGGTACTAAGGGGGTGCTGGGACTTTTCCTGGGGGGGCTATAGCACACCCTAGCTCCCCCACGGAGCCGCCTCTGATTTGAACTGACCGTTTCATAGTAATATTTGTCTGTTCTTACCGGACAAAATGGGTTTCTTTTGAATAATGACGCCATGAGTTGCTCTGGTTCGATCAGAAAACTTCACCAACCTTTACAGAAGTTTCAGAGTTCCGCTTCTTCTGCAGCTTGACGGAAATATGTGGGCTCTCTGCCACTCCTTGGCTCAAACAGCAGACGTACTGAGCCACAACTACTTCTGTGTTACCGCGGTAAATTTAGTTTTAAGTTGGAAGTTGGATATTCGAGCTCTGTGGCTTCGGGGGTGCGTTGCTCTCGTCAGTCCGCTTCATGGAGTCTGATTTTGGGCAGCCGCGCTGAGTCTGCCTCTTCTCAGAGACGTCATGGTTCACTTAGGGACTGTCAACAAATTTTCGACCGCATTCACTTTTCAGAAACAAAAAATAATATATTTTGCACGACTGACCCACCCGCACAAAACTTACATCAGACTACTCTCCAAGACCAGTTCTGCGAGACACATCTGTTTATTTCTCAATTTTTATGCATTTTGTAATTTTCCACAATTTAATACATGTCATAAATCACTGTTTTGGCTCAATACCGTTCAGGTCGTTGGAGCCACCCGCACAAAACTTACATCAAACTACTCTCCAAGATCAGGCCTATGAGGCACAGCTGTTTATTTATCATTTTTATGCATTTTGTAATTTTTGATAATTTAATATTTCATAAATCTGTTTTTGCTCAATACCGTTCAGGTTGTTGGAGCCACTCGCACAAAACTTACATCAGACTACTCTCCAAGATCAGGCCTATGAGGCACAGCTGGTTATTTATCATTTTTATGCATTTTGTAATTTTTGATAATTTAATATTTCATAAATCTGTGTTTTTGCTCAATACGTTCAGGTTGTTGGAGCCACTCGCACAAAACTTACATCAAACTACTCTCCAAGACCAGGCCTATGAGGCACAGCTGTTTATTTATCATTTTATGCATTTTGTAATTTTTGATAATTTAATATTTCATAAATCTGTGTTTTTGCTACAAACCATTCAGGTTGTTGGAGCCACTCGCACAAAACTTACATCAAACTACTCTCCAAGACCAGGCCTATGAGGTACAGCTGTTTTTTTTTCTCAGATTTTATGCATTTTGTAATTTTCCACAATTTAATATGTCATAAATCAAATTTTTTGCTCAATACCGTTCAGGTCGTTTGAGCCACCCACACAAAACTTACATCAAACTACTCTCCAAGACCAGAGGCACAGCTGTTTATTTATCATTTTTATGCATTTTGTAATTTTTGATAATTTAATAGTTCATAAATCTGTGTTTTTGCTCAATACCGTTCAGGTTGTTGGAGCCACTCGCACAAAACTTACATCAGACTACAGTACTCTCCAAGACCAGTTCTGTGAGACATACATGTTTATTTCTCAATTTTTATGCATTTTGTAATTTCCACAATTTAATACATGTCATAAGTCACTGTTTCGGCTCAATACCGTTCAGGTTGTTGGAGCCACCCGCACAAAACTTACATCAAACTACTCTCCAAGACCAGGCCTATGAGGCACAGCTGTTTTTTCTCAGATTTTATGCATTTTGTAATTTTCCACAATTTAAATTTTTATAAATCACTGTTTTTGCTCAATATCGTTCAGGTCGTTTGAGCCACCCACACAAAACTTACATCAAACTACTCTCCAAGACCAGGCCTATGAGGCACAGATGTTTATTTATCATTTTTATGCATTTTGTAATTTTTTATCATTTAATATTTCATAAATCTGTGTTTTTGCTCAATACCGTTCAGGTCGTTGGAGCCACCCGCACAAAACTTACATAAGACTACTCTCCAAGACCAGTTCTGTGAGACACAGCTGTTTATTTCAATTTTTATGCATTTTGTAATTTTCTACAATTTAATATGTCATAAATCAATTTTTTTGCTCAATACCATTCAGGTCGTTTGAGTCACCCACACAAAACTTACATCAAACTACTCTCCAAGACCAGGCCTATGAGGCACAGCTGTTTAACGACCTGAATGGTATTGAGAAAAAACAGTGATTTATGACATATTAAATTGTGGAAAATTACAAAATGCATAAAAATTGAGAAATAAACAGCTGTGTCTCACAGAACTGGTCTTGGAGAGTAGTCTGATGTAAGTTTTGTGCGGGTTGCTCAGCCTCCGACCTGAACGGTATTGAGCAAAACAGTGATTTATGTATATTAAATTGTGGAAAATTACAAAATGCATAAAAATTGAGAAATAAGCCGCTGTGTCTCACAGACTTGGTCTTGGAGAGTAGTCTGATGTAAGTTGTGTGCGGGTGGGTCAATCGTGTAAAATATATTATTTTTTGTTTCTGAAGAGTGAATGTGGTCAAAAATTTGTTGACGGTCTCTAAGTGAACCATGACGTCTTTGAGAAGGGGCAGACTCAGCGCAGCTGCCCGAAATCAGACTCCATGAAGCGGACTGACGAGAGCAACGCACCCCTGAAGCCACAGAGCTCGAATATAACTTCCAACTTAAAACTAACTTTACCGCAGTTTCTGTGTTGTGTCCACGAATCAGCGATGTGCGGATCGATACTTAAATATCGATACCAGAACACTGCGCTCTAGAATCGATTCTTAACTCAATGTAAATAAGTATCTTATGTGTAGTGATATATCTTTATTTTATGGTTGGTAAATGTTGAGGCTTGAGGCCAACACATTCTGCCTATGTGCGCCAGTTCCGTTCAGGACAAAGAAGCATTTTGTCCCCTGCGCAGAAGTGAGGAGTCATTATCTTACCTGTTCGAGGTGCCCAATCAGAATGTTTGATTAGCTTGTGATTATATGAAATGTGAGCTGATAAGCGTAATATTAGTTCTTGTGAGTTTGTATTTAGAACAAAGTAGCAATGGTTCTTCTAAACTAAGTGTAGACCTTTAAAAGTGCTAAATAAAGATGCACACATATTTGCAGAAATGTACAAAAGCTTGTACAAAGATTAGAAGTTATAAAATCCTTCAGTACCCTGATGGTTGTTTGCTATTCACAGGTGCCTGAGTGATACGAGCAAAAACAGCATTGTAAGAGGGGGACAGTTGAACACGGAGGCCTTCAGAAGACCTGACTTAACTTTTTTTAAAATGTCTACCTAGAGTATTGAGCATGCATCAGGATGTACTGTATATTGTTCTGTTTTATGCTGTTAATAAAGTTTAAATAAATCCTGTTTGGCTTAATGTAATTCCGTTTTTTTTAAATATTGTTCATTTACCTTAGGGCAGGGATGTGCAGAGGAGGGGGGTGTGGGGGCTTGAGCACCTGCCCCTTTTGCTCCTTGCCCCCCAAGTGCCCTTTTGGTCAATTTTTTTTAAATGTCCTATTCCTAAGCCCTCCTCTGACTAATAATAACATGTACTAAAATTATTTATTTTATTATTATTTTTGTATTTTGCAAGAAAAACAACAAAATAAGCCCACTGGTCACGTACCAACACTACATACCCCACAATGCAACAGTAGTAGTAGGGGTGGGGCCAATTCGATCCGGAGGCGTGTCTCATGAACCCAGAGTAAGGGTGCGTTCCAGTTACCTCGTATTGTGGGAATTTCCCAGTTCCCAGTGGTAGATTGACACCGGAACGCTCCCTCTAGTGGTAAACTCCCACTCGTAAAGTGGGAGAATTTTTTCTTCACCCAGTTTCGATTTCAAAATGGTGGATACTCGCGTCTTCAGTAAGTAAACACCTTAACTTTTACTAAAATAACAGTTGTAAAATTATGTTGCGTACTTAATCACACACACAGCTTAAGCGTATACTTGTGAACACAGAACACATTAAAAACTTGTGTTTAGTTGCATGTCATGTGGTGTACGGCTGTGTTTTTGTCGTCGTTTGGGTTCTGTAGGCCAGCGGCAACGACTTTCATTCGCCACATTTTATTATTTAGCACATTAAAAAAAAAACTTTTCGTAATAAATTTTATTTTAAAATATTGGGTTTTTTTTACACTCGTTTTTGCTGTGGACGTTAGGAGCGGTTAGCAGTCAGTTAATGTCAGTTTGTGGTGAGTTTGTTCGCGTGTGTACCGCGTTTTCTTTTGGAGGCATGAGCTGTAGCTCTTCTCTGTTTCTAATTAAACTCCGTTTGGCTGGACTCCGTCTGCAGTGTTGGCGCCATTACAATATTTGGTTTCCAAAGATCCGTGTTTAGAAACATTCTATAACCCTGTATGATATTTATGTGTTACGACGTGTATATTTGTGTAATAACTGTGTGTTTGTTTGTTTTTAGTCTACCTCGACCAGTACAACAACATGTTTGTTGATGTGAAGAGAACAACACCATTTTATGGCAGCCTGTATCGCAGTGCAGAGGATTTGTCCTGTTTGTACATTGATGCAACCCTCACAATGAAAGTTCAGCTTATCCAACCTGCACAGGACAGCACAGCTGGTAAGATTTAGGAGAAATATGTTTTAATGCAAACCAAATCAATTGTAATGAATTTAACAATACTGTGTCTCCTTTAAAATGTTTTTTTTTCAGATAACTGTGATGACTCTCCGTCAACAGCAGCCACGCAGAGTCCCCCATTGGTGTGAACGACAGTTTTAATAAAGAACAGACACTGTTCTTGATTGAACACATGCGTGAGCATGTAAAACACAATGGTGACCTGCCAAGAAACCTGTCCGAGCTGAATGCCAGGCTGCGAAAGGTTAAATGTAATAAAAAATTGCTGTGGATTGAGGCTGCAGCCCAGCTCACAGAGCAGTTTCATGAGACGTTCAATCCTGATAAAGTGGCCAGGAAATGGGTAACACTAGTTGATGCCTATAAAAGAGTTAAGGACAATCAAAAGACGACCGGCAGAGGGGCAATAAAGTTCCAATTATTCAAAGAAATGGACGAACTCATAGGAGCCCAACATTTCCTACCCAGTCGTTGGCACAGCTAAAGGTGTTACTGTGCGGCGGCCAGAAGCATTGGGTAGGAGCACCGACACTCCATTTGAAACGCCAGACTCAGATGCCGAAAACTCAAAACTCTGACACGGAACATGCACTCGCAAGAGAAAAAGGTCTAGTGAGGTGTTGGACTTCCTCCGCCAGTCAGAGCAAAACAGCCAACGGAGACATCAGGAAACGATGGATCAATTGAAGTCTGCCCAGGAGGATTTCAAGACCTTGATGACACAGATGCTACAGAAAATGTAGCTCTACTGTAAACTTTCGTATTGTTCTGCACAACTTTTGTATTTTTATTTAGTTTTTATGGGGAAGTTGTGAAAGTTTTTTTTTGTTTGTTTTTGCACAATGTTTATTTGCACAGGTTTGGCATTGCATCAATATTGAAATGCTGCTGTGTTGCACATTTTGTAATTAAAACTGAAACTTTCAGACAAGAGCTATTTACTTGCAAAGTTTAAAATAGAAAGTATTTTGTATAAACTAGTTTAATAGTATTGAATTTATTTTGCATTACTAGCTGCAGAGAAATTCTTGTATTAAACATTTTTTTTACCCTACAACACACAAAAGGTACGTTTACCTAAAATTTTGCTATGTTCAAATTTGAATGTCCAGAGGACCAGACTTAGCTTTTTTAGATTTTTCTACCTGGATTATTGAGCATGCATCAGGGTATTTGCTATGTTCACATTACTTTTTATTTTTGGAAATGTGTTATTATGACACGTGCAGTTCTGACAGATACTTAAAGCACTGAGTCTTGACTAAGGCAGTAATAATATTTATTTGGTTGTTGCAACCCATCGGTTTAAAATATTGTCACATGACTCTAACACAAAATGCTGGATTTAAAGGAAAATGTTTATTAAGCTCCATTATAGCAGTCTTTGAAGTACATTTGTACAGCCAGTTATGTTATGAATAGGTGTGCAAATAATGTGGGAAGACGCAAAACAAACCAACATACCACCTATTATTTTTTCTTTTACACACCGGAATTCTAAAGAGTTATTCATTTTCATCTTCCTCCCTGGGGCAGCCTCGTGGATGCTGCTGACAGATTTGTGATGGCCCACGTCCCAAGTTGTGGAGGATGCAGGCAGCCACTATGATCTTCACCACCACATCAGTTCTGGTATTCTGCACGTCACGAAGCCGTCTCCACCTGCACTTCAGACATCCGAAGGCTTGCTCCACAATCACCCTTCCACGGCTGATTTCAGCGTTACGTTGCTCGTCTGCTTCAGTTAGAGCACCGTTGTTATATGGAAGCGGTTGTGGGACATATTTAAAACTAAAATGGATTAGCAGGAATGCTTTTTCATTTCAAAGTCAAGCTGCCTTTTTTGACTCATAAATAAAATTTAATGTTATTTTACTTATCATTTTAATTAAGTTACAAATTGAGCAGTGTCGAAGAAAATGAAAATGCAGTTTGGTTTATTCATTTTAATTTTTATTTATGAGTCAAAAAAGGCAGCTTGACTTTGAAATGAAAAAGCATTCCTGCTAATCCATTTTAGTTTTAAATATGTCCCACAACCGCTTCCATCATTTTATCCTACTTGTATCTGATGAAACTGTCTTGTATTGTTCTTTTAAAATGAATGAATAAACAGCAAATCAGATCAAGTGTAGCAAACCAGGCAGCTCTTTCTTTTATAGTTTACAGTACAGGTACACTAAAAAGTTGCATTGTGCCCTTGTTTTTCAATTTTGTAATTTATCATTGTTTATTAAAATCTGAAAGCTATGTGACTTTGTTAATATTCTGTCCTAAAATGCAGTTAGATGTGCCCCCTTTTTTTTAGCACCTGCCCCTTTAGTGGGCTCTGCATGTCCATGCCTTAGAGCACTTTAAGGCCTTGAATGTAGCACGGATGCTGAGGTAGATTCCAAAGAGCACAAAACTTTTCAATATTTTAACAACTCTGTTTTAATGGGAAGAGTGTAAAGAAAGCAAATTTAAAACAGCTGTAATTTTCTAAGCAAGCTGAACATTTGTATTATAAGCTAGTTTGTACTCGCCACACACAGTGAGGTGAAACGTGAGCGAACTGCAGCTGTTGTGTTGGCTCGTGTGTCTGAGCCGTTCCGTCCATTTTGATTTGGATGAACATCAAAGCTTAAACCAGTTGTCCATCCAGCCATTACTTCCTGAACGATTCATTCAAATCATGGGATATGGTGCAGATAAACACGTGTTCATGAGATATTTTGGTGAAACACACACACACACACACACACACACACACACAGGACTAGTGCATGAGAAAGGTCGATGCTCACTGCTGACGTTTTGAAATCAAGTGCTGGGAGTTCAGGTGCATGCAGGATCGATGCAGTCTTTCCATTAAAAAGTTGGTGCTCCAAGGCATTTTTCAGAAGAACGTTCATATTTCTACCAGAACCAAACAAACGTACTGTACATTTCAGGTCTGTTTTCTCTTCTTTATTTTCAATTAGACAAACACTCAATGGTAAGATGCAGCTCCTTCTCATCAGCTGAAGTGAAGNGGGGGCGATTTGTTCCATGCTCTGGTTACAGTCTGAAGCTGCCTGCAGTAGCGCTCCGTCACCGCCAGAGGGCGCAGCTCCACAAGGTTTCCATAGCCGTAGTTTGGAACGATTGACCGCCTGTCGGCGAGATCAAAGCGTGTCAGAACTCTCTATATATATGGCTCTGGGCTCAACCCACTTCTGTATTAAACACATGACTGTTGTTTTTCATGATTTCATCTCATCTTTTGTTTATATGTTCTTAATTTCATGTGTACAGCACTTTGTTGCAGCTGTGTTTTTTTTAAATGGCTTTATAAATAAAGTATAATTGTTATTTTTATGTTTTAGTTCAATTTTTAGTGTATTTGCGATCGCTCCCAACGCGCAGCCGGCAAAAATTAAACGAGCGGACCCCCGGCGTAGGGACCGGTGGCAACGGGACACTGCTTCTGGCGCGATGGAGCGGAGCTTCAACTGTACAGCCGCAGCAGTGAGGACCTTCTCCTTATGCCTGTTACCCACTGCCCCCTTTGTCGAGCGGCCGAAGCGGCCGGTTTACATTCAAAGTCTATGGAGGAGACGCGTGGAGTCACGGCGAACAAGGAAGCGGCGCGATTCAAGTGATCGAAGCGGCGCGGGGGCAGCCTGCACACGCACGCGCGCGTCGCCGTCGAGCCGCCGACGTCCCAAATGTTGATCTCTGGCGGCTCGACGCATCCGGCAAACAGTCGGGAGAGCCTCGCTATCTGATTACACAACCACAACGGGACTTTTTTCGGACTTTTTAAACTCACCGGATCGAGCCTCCAGGAATTGGAACCAAACTCCGGTAAGAAACGTGGCATTTTTACAGTTGCTGCTGACAGGCTGCTGTCCTCTCCAGTGTAGATCACCCCAAACATAAAAAAAAGTTTTAATCTCATCGAAGACCGTCGGAGGTGCAGTTAAAACAACAACTGAACCCGGAAAACAAGCCAGAGACCCCTCCCTCTGCTACCCCCTAGTGTACGTCATCAGACGGTGTTCAGTGGTTCAGTGGGACCGTGACCAGCGGCCAAAAGGGGACGGCAGGCGCGTTTCGAGTTGTGCAGTGGGTAACCGGCATTACGGATTAATTTACGGGAGACACTTGGTGAACTTTGTGTTGTCTTGACTGGAACAGCGATAACTCCCAAAATCGCTGCGTGCAACGAGCGGAGCTGGCGAACACCGGAAGAGGAACAAGCTAACATTAGCATCGGATTCGGGTGGTCTAATGCTAAAAGGAGCAGCAAATTGCGGCGCGCTCAGACGGGTTTCGGTAAGTTATCTTAAGCTACACTAACAGTAAGTCAAATGAGTAATAAAAAAAGAGCTAATTTTAAAACAACAACACATTACAGATACTGGCTGTTACAGAGGGCGTAAACAGATCTTTGAAGGGCGTGGACTTCAGAACTTGTATCAGAAACCGGTCGTTCAAAACGAAAGTTAAAAATGGCAGAATTAAAAAGGGTATAATTAATTATCTAAGAATTATTTTGTGTATTAAAATGAATTAATATTGTCAAGATAGCACACAGACATAACATAAAATTTTTAAAGACCTATACACTGTTATGTGGTCTCCTTTAAACGATGAGGTTTGGTTTGTTAGTGGTGTGCGTGATGGAGATCACTCAGCTACCACCACGTACACCAGTTCACCTCTGAATCTATAAAGCTGACACATTACTGTTTTCAAAGGATTAGCTGTGGCAGACATTTGAGATCAGGTTCGCTCCAAAACTAAAAACACATAGAGATGCACATTTACTGATTTTGTTTGAAAGTCTCATTCAAATCTGTCCACTGGTTCATGAAATATTTTACTAACAGACAAACAAGTGTACATGACTGCCTTTCACTGCAACGGACAATACCACTAACCCTGACCAACTACTAGACCAAGTTTGCTCCCAACTAAACAAATGACAAAATGTTTTAACGAGGCCTGTTGGTGTGATCAGGTCCACGAGACGACACTGATGCATCAGGGTGTTTCACTTCCAACAGTGTAAACACTAAATCAGCATTCACTCCGTTAGTTTCCTCTCTTTATATCCTGCACATGTTTAGCAATCAAACTACCGTATTTTTCGGACTATAGGTCGCACCAGAATATAGGTCGCATTGTCCAATTATTGCCAAAGAATTGGAGAAATCCATATATAGGTCGCACCTACGTCAAAATGTGGACCGTGTTTAGCTCTGCTGCAAATGTCTCTTCCACAGGAGCGCACAGCAAGGCTTTTAAGAAGATTAACACTTAAAAACAATTAATTGTTTGATAAAAATTATAGCAAATATGTGTCTGAGCTGAACTTTTCTTTAATAAATGAATAATTTTAGCAGGATAAACACCTAAAAAATATATTTGTTAGCTGACATTATTGTAAGAGTGTGTCTCAGTTTAATTTTTGTTAATAAATGATTACAAATCAGCTTATTTTATAAAAAGCCATATATAGGTCGCACCTGAATATAGGTCGCAGGCCATGAAAAAAATGATAAAAAGCCGCGACCTATAGTCCGGAAAATACGGGTACTTCTGCAAACTTGG